>JAUJYT010000464.1:0-18653 GCA_033996565.1 Nanhermannia nana
CCATCAGTTGCTTTACGTCTTCGATTAAATCTGTTTTCTTTTGTAATACTTCTCTAAAATCATTCGATTTTATTTCATTGATTTCAATATTAAAATATAAATAAATTGAATTATTAAAAGTCGCGTAAACTAAACACTTGACGTTAGGCTCAGTAGGATTTAAAGCATATTCTCCAGCAATGAAAGCAGAAACTGGTTCTTCAAATTTGAATCTTAAGCAGTCCTGATCTTGATTTACAATATAAGTCAATCCATCCCAAGAACAGGCAATTATCTCTTCATTTTCATCGGAAGTGATGTTTAGTTTTGATAAAGCGAACAATTGGTGATCGACTTGTAATGACCAGAGTATGTCTCCGCCATCGACTAACATAAGAGTGCCGTCAAGTGTTGCCAAAGCTATCAATATATTTGTTTTATAACCGGATCTATTTCTGCCTTCAATTCCGCCAAGAATTTCAGTACTCATATTCGGGTTTCGCATCTGTGCTATCGATAACTCATAGTATTCTGGAGTGAGCTTTGATACTGTTTCTAATGTATCAAAACTGTTATCTTCATTGAGAGTGACTCTATTGTTCCAACACTCGAGTTTGGCATAAGTACCTCCCGGTTGAGCCACTAATATATTATAGACATTCCTGCAGTCTATTTCTTCTTTACAGAAAATAGAGCCCGGATTTAGTGATAGGGTTCCGATTTGGTCTATGAATTCCCATTTGTGAATACCTGTGAACGTGTTAAAGCATTAGTCAATCAATTTAGTTGTCATTAAGTATTTAAATATATGTATTATAAAAAATTATTTGTTACTCAACTTTATGTGTGTATAAAAATTTTACATTTTTAGACTATATTTTTTAAAATTCTAAGCATTTTCTGTATAAAAATACTGTAATATATTATATCAATTCTTAAGTTTGTTTGCTTTAATCAAAAGATTTTCAGTAATTGAATGTAATTTGAATTTGATTATCAAAATTGTGTTTAATAATGCTTTTGCTTTAGTTTTTTAAAGTAAAGCCTTTATTACTGATGTGAAACCTATTATTTAAAAGCTTTATGAAAAGTGAATCAATTGTTATACCAATTAATTTAATTTTATCGTTGATGTGAACACATCTATAAGTCCTGACCACACGATCTGTTAGACCGACAATGAATTCATTTTGTCCGTCATTATCGATATCTCCAAGACATGCGACCTTTGCATTGGCCGGAAGTCGTTGTGTGTAAAAAGGGGTCAAAGATTTAGGTTCTATTTTTTCATCGCAATCAATAATCGTCGAAGACTTTGAGGACAAGTCAATGGAACCAATAGATTGAGGGCTCATATCAGTGGAAAGATTGAAAATATTACAAAAACCCTCAACACTGACACAAACGATACAATTCTGTCGATAATTAACATTAATTCATATTTAAAGCCAAACAAGAAATCACTTAAAATGTTGAACAAAATTACTTTTTTATTGTTGAGAATATCGCCCACTATTACAGAAATCACCTGAAAGTCAAGTTCAATAACAGTATTGTATAAGTAGTTAAAAGTACAGAAAAGTGTGATTCAAACCATTCCTAATCCATGAGAAAGAGCCCAACAATTGGTTTGATTTCCTTTAAAGACCGCTAAATCGCCCTCAAGTGTGGCCGCAATCAACTCGTTATACTGTAATCAATGGTAAGAATATATGGATTTCAAGTGTTATATAACTTATGTGTAAAGTAATGGATGAATGGTTTACCCCATCGTTATCACAATCGGCGAGACATATGGAGTCTTTGCTTATATTGCCGTCGATTACAAACTTTATGTGATCCACAAATGCTATCGAACGCATCTCTGGTCATATGTCGTAATCATTCATCTATTCTTTTCTTTCTTATTTTAAAGTCAATTAAAGTTTTTGTTTTGGTTTCTTATTATTGTGTCATTTGTTTTGATATATTTTTAGATAAGGTTTAAAAATGTATTCAACAGAAGGCGCTGTTATTCACTATTACTGTGTTAGTACAGTAACAGTTACTGTATTAATGTTTTTAATTTGTGCTAAATTTGCTTTTTTTGCACTGTTTTGTTATCTGATTTAAGTCATTAAAAACTTTTAAATTTAGAAAAGTTTGTGAGAAAATAAAAAATTTTACTAAAAGTCATTGACTTTTGAAAGCAATGCATAGAGTAATGGGAAAGAATACAAATAAAAGATAAAAAAGTAGAATATTTGAGGTCTTATTATAACTGCATTACTAATAGAAGTTTTTTATCAGTTTGTTTCATAAGTCTGTGAAAATTTCTTACATTTATACAAAACTTTTGTAAAAAAGATTAACGCTTTAGAAAAAAAAGTGACGAAAAAATACATTTTAAACAAAACTATACAAAAAAAACTTTTCGAACAACAAAAATCGCTTTCGTTTTTAAATATTTGTTTGAAACTTATTCTCACAAAACATTTTCTAAGAACTATATTCAAAGTTTTTAAAACATAGACTATTATTATTCATATTTTAAAAGATTAAGCACTTTTCCCACGATATCGACTGATCGTCTGAAAGATGTTCCTACAAAACGATGAGATGAATCAGGTTTGCGGGTGGAGACGAAGAGAGGCTTAATTTACGTCCCTATGACTCAACAGGTATATTGACCTTAACTTTCCATAAGTCTTTTCCAAACGAATACATCAGACTTTTGATAATCCTATTTATGGATGCATTTAAATGTTCATTTGAAAGTGAAATCGTTAAAAATTCAGTGCTTTTGCTAAACTCGTAACAAGTCTTGTAAATAATCTTAAATTTTATTTACAAGTTATTTATTCCAAAAAAAGTTTTTTAAACATGTTTGCGATCGTAAACCTATTGTATACCAGCATAAGACTGAATGTTAACCTTTTAGAAAACGCTTCTTTGACTGTGATTTGGAAACTTTTAACTTTTAATGACTGGTATCACCCGCCAAATGGACACATAGGGCCGCAAACACACGTTTTATTTAAGCCCAAATTAACTTTGACCTATGACTTTTGAGTATTGAATTGACAAAATAGAAGGCTTATTATTGTGATAATAAATTTTCTTTAGGCTTACAGTTGCAAAGAGTTCTATTGCTGTAAAAATGCTCATTATTGGTGCTATTCTTTAATCCAAATTGAATCCGCTTTAACTCATACTAAAGAATGTGGTAATCAATAGATTGAATTTGGCTCAAATATATTTATAAATATAGAGACCATCGCATTTAATCAGGTTTTTCTTTTTTTCTTTTATTTACTATTAAATTACTTTACAAATAATAATCAATTTAATCATAAGTTGATTCAGACTTTTGTGAGTTAAAAATAAAATGATTGATAGAAAAGTATAGTGATTGTTAAGTTTTATGATTAGGTTTTAATTTTTTAAAGCTTTTCCAAACGTTTAAAATTAATTAAGATATTATTGTGAGTCAAATATTTATCACAATATAAGTTATTATAAACTTTTAATTCAACTTTCTATTTAAAATATCTCCAATTGATTAGATTCAGAGAATCTGTGGTTAGAATTCTTTTGAAAGATAGTAAAATATTTTTAAACATAAAGGAAAAATTTGAAATTTGTTCGCTCCCATCTTTTTATACCCGTGCAATACCTGAGCAACCATTAACGTGGTTCTCATAGACCATAATGTTAAAATTGTGCATCGGGATCAATTTGATCCGTAAAACCGAGGTTGCCATACAGCACAAATGCCAAACTGTGGTATGTGTCCAACTATTATACAGTACAGTAGTAATACTCCAGTGCGAGAGAAAATAATTATTGTTGGAAATAGAAAAGTGAGAAATAAAGCGAAATTATGAAATAAAATTCAAAGGTGGAATTTCGCTTATTATAAAATTTGTGCTAAATATTAACATATAAATAGTTAAAAGTGGTACAGAGGGGATAATATGTTCGGGAATTACTGCAACACAGTATGTGACGTAAGTAAATAGTATGCATCGTTCACATATACCTAGGTATAATCAATTTTTAGAGACTTACAAAAATATTTTATCGAGAGTCGTCCGAGTTTAGAATGAGGCCTCAATTTAGTTCAACGACAAAAAGATTCAATAAAATTATTAAACGATTTTATAAAAAATAAATTGTAAAATGAATTTGATTTTATAAAATATTAAGAAGTTTTATAATTTGAATCAATAGAGTTTTTTTATTTTATTTGTACTGTAAGTTTATTTACATTTAAATATATTTTTAAATAAAATTCTCATAAATTCTATGTTTAAAGTAACATTCATTAATCATCGATGAATATGAATCCCTATCGTTAATTAAATTTGAAATCCAATTATTTTTATAAAAAGGATTTTTAAAACACAAGTTTTGAGTATAAATAAGAAAACTTGTGTTGAGAAGTTATTAGGGACTGATATTTATATAGAAATAAATAATTGACTATACTATTGTAAAAGAGGTGTGTCAAGTTCTTCGTCACCATTTCTTAAGTCATTAAAAAGTCTAATTTTAGCGATAAGAGAGCTATAGCAAACTCCTTCGCCGAAGAAATAAGGAAATGTGACACTTGTTACCCAAATCAAATCGCGACTGCATTTAATTAGATTACCTGCAACAGAAAATCTTTCATTCATTTCATTTTTATATATAAATTCATCTTAAGTTTAACATACGATTTATCCAAAACTCCTGTAATTGAGACCAAATCAAATCAAACCAATCGTAATTCAATGTTTCAAAATGATTGTTATCGAGTCTTAACTTTCTCAATGCTGGCATACCATTGAAAAAGTTTTCGGGAATACTACTAATCGAGTTAAAACTTAAATCTAGAGACCAAAGGCTTTTTAAATCTGAATGAAACCAATTTCTATGAAGTACTACTAAACTATTATTTGCCAATGAAATCATTCTTAAATTAGACCATTTATTAAATACATTGCCATTAATTGACTGGATTTGACAGCCAACCAATGAAACTGTTAACAAATCACATTCTAATTCATGTCCTATTTCAATGTTAACGTCTTTTAATAAAAACTTTGAACTGCATTCCAATTGAAAATCTTTTAATTGAGTCAATTGACCAAACATTGCCCCCAAATCCCAGGTTTCCTTTATATTAATCATATTAATTAGAGTTAGTCGCTCTAAACTTTTATCTTGTTTGTTCAGCATCATAAACAATGTGTTGGTGTCTGAATTTTTTATAATCATCTCTTTGACGGGGCTTTCTATGTATATGTCTTTATCGATAGCTGTTTCGAAATTTTTTAATCTCAATAATTCTATCATTTGGAAAGTTTTCAGCGATTTTGTCATATTTCTTATGTCAGCTTTAGAACCATCGCATTTGATTTCTGTTCAAAGATAAATATATGTCAGCGCAACAAATATTTAATACTAAATTAGTATTTTTATTCTTCGATTAATTTCAAAATAGCTCAACACTGAACTTTTTTTTCTTATTAAAGTAAATCTCTGTAAATGTTTGACAAAAAACTGGTTTTATCTTTAAATGATCTTTTAAATCAAGTTTTCCAAAGATTTTAGAGAAATATATTTGATTTTTTATATTGGCATAAAGAAACACCTAAACTATAATGTATTTTTTAAGAGTTAAATAAGTTAGTACCACATCATCTAAATTAACTTTAGAACCTTGGCGTCCGCTCTTCTTAATTAAAATCAAAGGTTTGAATTTTTTTCAAATCGCAGTTATATATCATTAAAATAAGTTACGCTTGTTTTCAAAGTGTAGTGGCATCACGTTTAAGCCTAGTGGAACACAAATGTGGGGGGAAGGGGAGGGGCATTAATGAAGATTCTTGCTGAGTTGAGTCTCAGACAATTTGTATGCAACTTTTTCCATCTTTTTTTTATTTTAAAAAATTAGCTTTAAAATCAACGCTTTATCTATTTTTGGATATATTTATTTAATATTAAAGCGTAAATATATTATAAAAGTTATTTAAAAATACAATTTTAATAAAGGCTATAATTTTAATCAAATTTGAATTGGGACCAAATCAACATATCACTGAATTTTATTAAAAAAATTGATGACCTTAAGGATTATTAGGAACTATATTTTTATTGAAGAAAACATCACAAAAAATTAATATTTTTATTAATTTGAAAAACGATTGCTGTTATTGTTTCGCCAAAAATTTTAAGCTTAAAGTCAAATTACTTATAATAATAATAATTCTCATCTCAATAATAATTAATTTTTTATATTAAAAAAATCGAGCTTTTAATTATCATTTTATTTATTAGTTGTCATCGGTCTCTAAAACTCTTTTGATTTGTCTTTGACGAGCGTCTGTCATATGTATGAATCTAATGCATTATTTTTAAATTTTTTCATAAAAATCCAATAAAGTTAACTAACAACTAATTTTTTCCCAAAATTTGAAGGGTTACCCTAACCAAACCCTAAACTTGGTCCGCACTACGTCTTAAGTTTTCTTAAGTGAATACAATTAATTCACTTCAAGTTCAAATATGACATTTTTATGAGCGAAGCAAACGTTTATTCAAAGTGAAGCTTCCTTACGAAAATTGAATTAAAATTTTATAAACAAATGTTAATAAAACAAAAACTTGAGGAGAAACCACACCTTGAATTTTATTTTCCCAGCAATTACATTTGTAGCACGATTTGCAAAAAATAATTACACATAAGCGTAGGGGATGTAAACATACCTTGACCACCAAGAATGCATTCACAAGAATTGGGACAAAGCAATTGCTGTGCTCTTTGAATGCTAAACATCATGAAAAATACACTTAATATGAGTATATATTGACTCATTTTGTAATTAAATTTAATGGGACGAAGCGTTTCATTAACTCATTACTGTTTATTAAAACAAGTTATTCACAACTTCTTTCATTCTAACTGTTTATCTAATTCGAGTTTCTATTGCTTTAGCTCACTATCAAAAGTCTTTTGGTTTAAAATTGTGCAACACTTTAACTATTTAACACTGTAATTATCCTTATTATTATATTGAGTTCATTTATGAGAGTAATGCACAGTTCCACATATGTGGACAAAATCTTTAGGTAAAATACAGGTAAAATAGAGAGTCAACATATGGTTTAATTATAAATATGAATTTTCATACTTAGGGAGGATTTAGCTCTTATTAATACAATAAATATAAGTATATATACAATAAATATAAGTTAGAACAAAAATCTCGTATATTTGTTCAAAGATTTGTTCAATGATTTGTTCCCAACTTCTTGGAACATATAAATTAGTTAACAACAAATCGAGAACTATGTAAATATTAATTATCCTCTCAAAATTTTTTTTTATTAAGCTTAAAGAAAATTTTACTATTAATACATCAAATTCAAGGGCAGTTATGCTTTGAATGGATAACTAGTATAGAAGGTATAGAAATCAGGGAATTAAAGCATAGCATGAGTGATGAAACCCATTATTAACTTTTGTTATCTTTATTAATATCTAAAACACTGTCGATAATTATTTTAAATTATTTAAAACACTTATGTTTTACTAATTTAATGTAAATTGAAATTCACTTATATTTTTTAGAGTACTTCTACATTGAAATGAAAGCGTGATTTGAAAAATAATTATACAAATATATAAGAGTTTAATACAAATTGAAAAACAAGAATTTTCGGAAATAAAACAAAATTTTTTTGAACTATAAATATTCGGTGTTTTTATATCTTATATTTAGATACTTTGAATGAATTTAATGATATAATTGGCACTCAATAACATTATGCATTATAATCACTTTACATAACTTTTAATACGACAGTAGTATAACAGCATGTGATCTGAATATCTGTTTTCACAATAAAAAAAGTCCTTATTTTAATAAAAGAAACAATTTTATGGCCTTAGATCTTGTGTTGCTGTCAAACAAAGCGTAAGTTAGATATAACTTTGAATTTTGATTGACATAATACGCACAAAAGTAATAAAAAGAAGAATAACTCATAGCGACCAGACTTCTCTTTTTTGAGATTTGATTTATATATTTTTTAATTGAAGAACTTGTTTGTCTGATATTCAGACAGATGTATTACTAGTAGATTCAGATGAAATAGTTGAAGCACTGGTTGACGTAACACCAGTAGAATTATTAGTTGGAAAAGTTTGTTGATATGGCACGAGAGTTGACATTGAATACAATTTTTCGTAATCACTAACTTCAACATTAGTGACATGTTGGAAAAGACAGGGCGAAGAGATATCACATTTTTTAGGTAACTTACAATTAGAAGCAGATGCGCTGAGAGAGAGTTGTTTCTTAAGAAACTTTAATTTTTTACTTGATTTTTTTGGTCCCGTGAGCGCTATGTTTAACGGATCACTTGTCAAAGTCTCGATTTGTTGATTGAATTGTTGAGCGGCTGATTGAGAATCAAAGCTGAGTCCAGCCATTTTTCTGTGATCACTAGACAAATATAGTGTATGGAATGTGTGGTGATGTGCAGAATAGTCGCTCAGGTTATCAATAATGTCCTTCCAGAGCACAAAGCCGGTGCCCTTTTCAGCTAAACATATTTGTAATTGTCTTTTGTCTCGTGCTTTTGTCTCTCCCTTATCGAAGATAATTACAGGTACTCCAGTTCGAGATAATTCCCATTCATGAATGCGTGGCTTCGAATTACGTCCGCCATTGATTAAGTCTGTTTTGGTAAAGTAGAGGTTCACTAAACATCGGCCCACATAGACATGCGATTTATGGGCACGAAAAAAGTTCTCGATTTGTGAGGTTTCTGCTTCGGTCAAGAGGTTTGGTTCATATACAGGAGAATTCAAACTGCCCAACGATTTGGATGATCTGAGAGCTGCGTGTCTGTAATGATGGTTCGGATGTATACGACTTTGCGTGTGATAGTAATTAGGTGTGTCGTACTTCTCACTGAAATGAGAAATCATCGCTTTCCTCAACAGAGTTGGCTCTTCGTAATGAGATTTCAAATTCATTCTTCAGTAAGCTTTATATTAAACTCAATGATAAATATTTTCATATAAAGAATTCGCTCCTTTTGAAGTCGATTAGTTATGTAGACATAACTGGCAATCGAGACTCTAAACAAAATAAAAACAAGAAAGAAGTTTATGAGAAAGTCTCACACAGACTCTTCACGCACTGGTTAAACAAAAAGCATTTTTAATTGAAAGTGTTTGAGAAAACTTTGATAGGATTACAGGACTTAAGCGAAAGGGCAGATGAATAATAATCTTAAAGTTAACATAAAACGTGAGTTCATTCACCGTTCACAACAAATGTATATACAGAATGCACATTAAATGTATAGTACATTATGTATTACATAATACATTATAACTTTATAATAGATAAAAAACAAAATAAGAGTAACTTCAATGCTCTCATACCTAAATTTAATATAATGCAGGTCTAAAGGGAATCAGATAAATACTATGCCTGTATTTGTATGTAAAGCACAAGTACAGGTACAGGATCTCGTGTTTAGAAACCCCAAATTGAGAAGCCATTAATATCTTTCATATTCAAACTCTAAAGCGTATTACTATTTCTGAATAACATTTTCATTACCAATACTTTCACTTTAAATGAAAACAAATACTTTTAATTTATATGAAAGCCCACACAAATTAATCATAACTTGCGAAATACAATTTTCATTACTATGATGGTTTAAAATCCGCCTCAAAAAGAGTTGAAACGTAACAGACCTGTATATCTGTATATTGAATATCTTCTGATACGTAGAAATATTCACAATGAAAGGGATGACAGCAATGAATAGCATTCTATTCTATATAGCATTCAGTATTATTATGTAAAACTCAATGATCGGAACGATTTGTTTATTATTATATTCTGCAGACTAGAGTAGAAATTGTTGCTCATGTTACCAGTTAGTGGTGTCATAGGTTTTGGTTGAGCTATTTTCCTACGGAAGGAAGAACTCGCGAGATGGACAACTGCACGAGAACCTACTCTGTTGTATAAAGAGATCAAAATATATGATATTAAGCCTCCATTAGAGAGGAAATAAAGCGACGCATAATTAAAGTCGAATTGTATTTTGTATGTTTGCGCTAATGTTTTATGAATCACATAATCATTAGACGAAATAAAACTGTTGGCTCAGTTTTTTCGTGATTTTAATGTTTTGAAAATTAGTTTTTGTGGTCTTTGATTGCTGTGTTTTCATCATTCAAATGTTTGCGACATTTCTATGTTTACAGAGAAAGCAAATAAAAGTTTTACAACAAATTATTCACTGTTTTGAATGTTTGTAAAGTGAACTTTGGTTAAGGAATTTGTTGCCATTTTAGTTGAGTTTTGTTCATAAATCACTTTTTTGAAGTTAATATATTTTGAAACTTTATTCTGAAGTTATATTGTTATATGTTATTCAATATTTTTATATTATAAATCATTTTTTATATCCAAAAGGTTTGATTTTGAACATTGAAATGTTTCAACATTTAATGAAATAGAAATATGAAATGAAAACAGAGTATTAGATTATTCGTGAGAAATAACTTGTATAATACATAATGTAATAGCGCTCTAAATAAAAAATTTATTCTAACATTCTCTTCACTTCATCGTTTAGCTAATACTTTGATAGATTAACTCAAAATCATATCTGAACTTAAAACTAATAATCATTTCACAACTTTATACTCGAAAGCATTAAATTAACTCAATTTATCTGAAGAATAATAATAAATTAAGAAACTTATCAATAAATAAAAATTTAATTAAAATTTTGAAATAAAAAAAATTCCTAAAGTAGTAATTAGTTTCAAAACCACATCCGATGCAGTATTGGTATACATTTTTGAAATAGTGAAAAATTTTGATTAAACAGTACAAACTTTTAAAGCCAATTACAAAAGAAGCTCATATGTAATCAATGTCTAAGGTGGTGAGGTCATGGCCAAAATAACAAGTTTGTACGACATTCATGCTTTAGTGAGCGAATGGTGCAACTCTTCACATCCCACCTTCAATTGTCGCGGACTTGTGCTAAAGATATTGTGCGGTTGAGAGTTGCGAACGCTTTTCCAGTCATGCAATAATTAACAATGAAAGCATCCCTGATTCATAACACCATAACTTATGGTCTTAAACCTAAATATTCAAAGGCTATACAACTGTACCTTAATCTGTAGTCTATTATAGAGAATATATAATTTAAACTCTAATAAGCTTTTCTTTGGTTACAAACCGCTAAAACTTTAATCTATTCAATATTGTATGGAATGACGTCATTTGAATATATTTTATCATTTAATTCAACGAAAAATCTTAACTATAATATTAATTATTTTATATATTCAGGATTTGTTAAACTTAAGAATTCTTGAATCCTATTCAAGTTTTTACTCATTGATATCAAGGATACATTGTTGTCAAGTGAATTAATAATCGTTTCAGAAAAAGTACTGACTCTGTTAGCTGTGAGCTATTATATTGAGATAAAACAAAATTGAAAAACAAATTCACACATTTCTTACATAAATATTAATTTAAAGATTTCATTGAAATTTATTTTACAAAACAACTCAACAATAAATTATTGCAATAAAATATCAATAAATTGACTGAAAAGCACAGTTTACTGAATAGTGTTGCTTAGGCTACAAATCTAGTGCAATATATTTATTAAAAAAGTTATTAAATGTTTTTCCCTTTCTTTCCCTGTTCTTCATGTCCTATTTAACGCTAACAAATAACACCATAATATCTAGAGGTGAAACTCAATTCGTATTTAGTACTATGCAAACAAAAAAGCTGAAGCACTTTGTATTGAATGAGGAAATTTTCGCAGTCAATGCTTGACCACCTCAATGAAAAGGGCTCTCAGTCACGAAAGTTTAATTTGAGAAAATATAAAGGCTTAAGAAAAGATCACTTACATTAAAAATTTAGTATCTTTTCAATTATATTTGAATATCATATAAATATAATAATGAACAACATAATTAAGCTCTTTGTTTGATCTTAAACTCGAAGCATGACTACAGAATTCATCAGTCAATCAATGCTATGATACGGATAGGAACCTAAGCTTTATTTAGGGAATTAAAGTGTTTTTGTTTGTTTTCATTCAAGATATTCCACTTTGAATTATAATAAGTCTAAAAATACTGAACTTTTAGACAAGTTTCTTAAAAATGAAATAATATCTTAATAATTAGGTTTCTTCCGCATATCTCTAAACAATTTATATGGAATGCTAACAAACGAGCCTATCAGCCAATTATGTCTTCATGAAAATGCAGCTAAACTTAATCAGAATTTATTCCAATAAATCTACTGTACATTTGATACTCAAGGCTTAAACTTGTAAGTAAACACTTATCGTCTAGGATGGTATCAACTCCTGCTAACCCATATCTATCGGGTGTATTCTGTGCGCAACTCTTAATATTAAACATCTTACATAACCTGTCGGTTCTAGTGATGCTCACATCTATCACAGGACGCGTGATTGATAAATTATAACTCTATTTATTTTATACCTAGGTTATGTAGAAGTGAATACCATATTCCTATTCTTCCTAAACGTTTTTTAATTTTTTCAGGCTATTTATTTTGTCAATCAGCTAATTAATGACCCATAGCTTTAAGCCCTTATTCTATTCAAAATACAAATGAGTCAAACATTTTACAAATAATTTGTTATAAACAAGATATGAATGAAGATAACAATTAAAAAGTGTTAATACTTTTTAATACTGTATAACCTTCTTTTTGGGATCAATTTATTTGCGTAAACAAAATATGATTTATTATTATAGAATATTTTCACTCATAATATAACTTGATTTTGAATTTAATTTAATAGAAATTCATTAAAATAAAAATAAGAACTTTATAATTAATAAACTTTCTGTGTCTTTTACATGATATAAATTAAATTTTGTCCTCAAAAGCATTAGTTTTTAGCATTAGTACCCTATAATAGTGCAGTACAAGTCAGTATTACTGTATTTCTACTGGAATTTAACTCAATTAGACCCCACGCTATTCTATTCTTTTATGCAAAGAATATTTAAAGCGCAGAATTAAATGTCAGAATTTTATTTATGATAAGTTTCACGGTTTGAGTTAAAGTATTATAACTAAGTTTAAGGAAATCAATGCCACAAAGCTCTATGACATATAGCTATAAAGAAACCGCTTCAAGAAATTCTCAGTCTTTTACTAATCAATTAAATACACATCAAAAGGAGTCAATAACGATGTAATCGTTTAAAGCAAATCTTTTTCATTGCTTTTAATGCTAATTATATGAATGCTCTGATCAATAATTAATCATTTATTTGTTTTGCTCTTTTCTCATAAACTAAAAGTTTTAATCATTGAGTACTACAGTACGTGTATGAGTACAAACCGATAAAAATAGAGAGAATCTCATAGACTATGAGTTATATTTTTCCTATACCTATACCTTGAATTCCTAACCGTGAGATTGTGTTATTGAAAATTAACATTCATTTCCGATGCATTCAATCATAATAAGGTTGAGTCACTCTGTAGTCACTCAGACATCAAAAAGAAGGTCATCTTTATATCCAAATACTTATCTCGAACTTATCTTTTTGATCGAAAAAGCTTTAGTGCAATATTTCTATTCTTCGAAAGACAGATAAATATTCAATTTTGAACATATTCTCCCATTTCCTCTATTTTGCTATCCTATTGATTATGTGAAGAAAAACAGTTCTTGAGTTGTTTTTATTAATGATAAAAATTTTTTTGAAAATCTTTTAAAAACATTGATTAATACTTTGTAACACTTGTGTCTTTGAAAAGTTCTTCTGATGATTGATTTTAAACAAAATTTTCAGGTATAGGGAGATATTGAAAGAAATAAATGTGTGTGAGTGAGTGTAACAGACAGACAGACAGAATAACATATTAGTTATATATGTTTATCGATAAATAGTTTTGGAAAGGAGTTCAAAAACTTTCACCTAATATATTAAATTTTCTCTGTAGGGCTTAAGCTATTAAACTAAACTAATTTTTCTGGGAAACTAACATAACATTGATCTCATGGATCTATTTAATTCATTTGATTAATTTATGGATCAAGATTACACAAATTAAATCTAAAATATATAATTATAGTTAATTTGAGGTTATTTTTGTTTGTTAACTGTTCTATTTTATCAGTTTAGGCTCAAAGATAACAACTTCAAACTATTTATAACTTTAAATACAAGCTTTCGTTCAATTTTTAATAGTTGTTTAATAGTTGAGTTATTAACAGAGTTTGATATATTTTAAATATATCAAAAATTCAATCTAAAGTTTCGACTGTTAAACAGTATTACTATTTCCAAACATTTAGATTTTTCAATAGTATTTATTTATATATCTAAAGTGCATTGATATCTAATTAGGAGATTTTTATTCAAAAATCATTAAATTATTATTAGTTTCTTTTTGATGTCAATAAAACTTTTAAAGTGAAAAAAGTAAACTTTTGTTTTTTCTTTATAAGTCTCAAAACACTTAAAATTTGTGTCTTTATTTGAGTATTCAGTTAATTCCAAAATAAATGAACAAAAATATAAAAAACCAACAATTTTTATCAGATAAGATGGATTACGTGCTTAATATCAAAACAATAGGTTTTAGTCAACACTTAGCACTTAGACAACACACTATCGCAAACTTGATACTGTATTTTCACTCTTGCGAGTTGGCATTCCTCGAGATATTTGAGCTCAAACTTTTATGGCTGTACTGTTTTGATAAACGTTATGAAATTATTTATTTCATTTCAATGGATTGTGTAATTCCGTCAAAATAATTATACATAATCTGTAATTAAGCCCATACAAGGCTAGAAATCAAAGCTTAATTACAGGTTACATAAAATCTTTTCAGATCTACTTTATATTAAATTATTAGTTTAATAATTTTTTAATTCATTTTTAATTTATTAATTTAATAAGGCTTTCAAAGAGAATAATTATCATTTATCTTATAAATCGTGAAATTTTTGTCATAAGTGATATATTAATTAAAAGATGCTTTAAATAAATTTTCAATTTATTGTATGAAATTGAAAGAAGTTTAAAAATAACTTTTAATATGTCTTACGAGTAATCATAAAAACCTGATAAAAACCACGCAAATTGGTTAAAAAAAATATAAATTCAAGTCATATTTCAAGCTTGAATTGATTTAAGCATAGCTTTAAAGTGGATTTTTTATGACCTTTTGATTATTAAAAAAAGGTAAAAACTTTCCATTTGATAGAAATAAGATTTGGTAAAAAACGTCCAATAAAAAGATATTTATTGCTCCGGAATGAAAACAATAGTATAATTAATTGTGACCCTATTTTGTTAAATTATAGTTTGATAAACAAACTTAAGATATTGTTCAGTGACACTTAAAGACACATTTAATATTTACTGCGAGTCATGTTCTCCTTTTGATAGAAGACCTCATTTGAAATCTTTTGAAGGTTCGAACATTTCTATAGAAATATATTTGTTGAGCCTGAAGAACAATATTCCTAAAAGCTATCGATCATATTATATAATTTACGTGACAAAAAATGAAGTATTGATTTCTAGAATTTGCAACAAGTTTTCAATATAAAAAACGCATTAAAACTTTATTATTATTATTCAGTGTTTAGTTCCAAATACAGAACAGCACAAAGTATATGAAATATCAGCTTTTTTCTAATAATAAGAATCATGATATCTGACAACAAATAACTGTTGATTGACTTATTGGACCCAAACAACAGCGCTTATTGTTTTCTAATTCAAGTTCAAATTTGTTTAGAAAAACTTATTAATTGCCTACTTATGAAAAATGAGATATAACTACCGTAACATTGAGTTTTATTTAGCTGAAGACCTGCTTAGATGTTTAAATTTTGAATATATTATGTAAAGATTGCATCGAACTAAATGTCTAAATTTAAATGAATAGTTAAAAAGATTTATGAAAATTTTAATACCTGTCAAAACATACTGAACCACATCTCAATTTAATTTATTCGTTTTAAACAAATATTTATTAAGCTCTGTTTAATTAAAGCTGGTTTTCATACTTTATGATTAGAAAATTTTGAAAATAATTTTTTAAAAATGGATGTTTAGAAAAGTTACAGCAATAACATGTATAAAATAGATAAAGACAGAGAAACAATACTATCTATAAAATACCATTGTATGACATAAGTTGATGGAAATAGGAAAATATTTTATAAATACAGAGTATTTCAACAATAATTTGATGGAAAAATTGTGAAACCTTTAGAATTAAAATTTTTAACAATTTTAAAATATTTAAAATGAGGATAAATTTTTCAAAAAAGTCATATTTTCTATTAAAATAAAATTTTGTTTCTTTGCTTTTTAAACTATAGTGCTTTTAGAGGTAATGAAAAAACTTTGCCAATAATTTTGAAATAAGAGCTCGTATTAAAGCTATACTTAAGTAGAAAATAGTATCAATGGTTTTGAATTTGGATGCATTAAACAGACAACAAATTTGTTCAAAAATTCAAAGTCGTTACAAAGACCTTAATTATCTTATGACTAAATAATTAAATTGTATTGAAAATGTATATTATAAACAAAATTGTACAGTAGATTATATAGTAAGTCATAAAGAGTTGTCATGTGAATAGTAAACCGTTACTATAACTGCATATCAATAAGTTTGAATCGGTATTAAATTATAGCTTCAGAAGTATTAATTCAATTCTCAATTTTTTTATGTCACTGCAGTTCTAGTTATTATCAACAAAATAGAAAAAGCAAAACTATTTCATGGAACTTGAATACTATACAACTTACGCACTAAACATATTACTGTAAACCCTGTAAGCTATGCATAATTAATGGTTAATATTTTCATCAATTGAATAACTCGTAGAATATTAATCTTTATACTGTACTTCATTTAACTTGAATATAAACTTAATACTGTATGTACAGCATAGTATCGGAGAAGCACAATAATAATTATTTTATAAAATAATGCAAACTATAACACTAAATGTTATACTTAAAGGCTTATAACATGAAAAATAAAACATGAATTTTCAAATTCCTAATTCCTGTCATACAAATAGAATACATGGGTTAGCACAAGCATGAACTTTAAGTGAAATTATATGCTGTGAAATATGAAAAGTTTGAGGCAAATAAATACAAATAAGTGGTTAAATTTTTACCTTTTCGTACGATTTAATTTCCGTAAAGTATCGCAAAATTACTTTTTCATGTGACCAAAAGATATGGTTTTCCACCAAAAGAGTGGCGCAAAAAACAGATAAAAACTTATAGGCGTTATGAAACTTGTGAGCACTATATCTGAAACTGTTGAGCTTTCAAACGTTTTATTACTTAATGATAAGTGAAATGTTGCTGAGTCTATCGATAATATAAATCACTGCTTCAAAATTCCTATTGAGAGCAAAACAACAGTGAAGTGCAAACAGAGCAAAGAACTGTCTTATCAGAAACTATTTTATTATCTTCTATTAAAACACTGGAATTAGACTTTCTTATAGAGTAATCATTTAGAAAACGAAATGATTTACGTGAAAAAACTTAAATATATATATATTTTTTCTTCTCTCATGTAATACAAAAAAATCGATACTTTATACAAAGGGTTGCTTAAAAGCATGCAATAAATGATTGCATGGAGTCGTTGAATACTATTTGAGACTTCTGTTGTTTAACTACTTTGAAGCACAAAATGTTCAAAAAGCACACTATTCTTGAACAGGTCTTGTATTTAAATGATGGACCACAGCAGCAGTCCTGTAGTGCTATATCTTTCAAAGTGATCTTACATTTAGCACAACCGGTTTTTTAGCTCATACGCCATCACCGGTTGTCTTACTTACCGATTATAATGCAAGAGAAGTTTTATTTTTATGTCTCTCAAAACTCAAAGGATTCACAAAATTTGGACAAAAATTATTTCAATAAAATAAATTCTAAAATAACTTTAGATTGAATACAAAATCGATAGAATTTTCAATAAAATCTTAACATTAAACTCGAGTGAGGAATAACTTGAGCAATAAAACTAAAAAACTTTCCCAAACTTGTTATCAATATAGAGTACACTGTATCCTACGGTAACACTACGGAGAATGCAATGCATAAAATTTTATTTTTAAAAACATTCAGTGATGAGTCAACTCGTTATAACTACTTCTGCATTATGAATGATAATAAATTACTGTATAATTTGTTGCTTAAATATAGCGGTGATTCAGTGGACAGAAATTTGTTATATGTATCAAGAGTTTGTTGAGAATACAGGAAAAATTAGCAATTATTTCAACAATGAAGCTATTTATTTGGTATTAACTTATTATAGATAATCAAAGTATAAGCAAAACATCGAATAAGACATTAAATCCACTTTAAAAAGAAAATGCAGAAAAATTTTCGAAAGAATATTTTTCTGAAGGTTTTAAAACTTTTATTGTGATCGCTTTATTTATGGTGGTATATACTTTTATTTTTTATAAATTGAACCCGCAGATACTGGAGGGCGTGATAAAAGAGAATGATGCACTTGTATTGGACCAGGGAGATCATACACCGGCAGAGATAGCGGCCAATTCTGATAAGCTCA
>JAUJYT010000465.1:0-18642 GCA_033996565.1 Nanhermannia nana
CTTTCAACTTTCGGCTAGAAAATAGCAATCATATCCTCAAAATTCAATGGAAAGTATAGAAAAAATTAAAATATTTTTTTATAATGCGTCTATCACCGAAAATGGTATTTATCCCAAGCATTGTATTCAGCCCAATGTCTATTTTCATATCAAGAATTACTTACGATCCAAACATTACTTTCAATTAGTGTTGAATCAGTTCCAAGTACGAGAACGAGAACGGAATTAGAAAAAGTTCTGGGACGGGAACGAGAACGGGAACGGAATTAAAAATTTGGAACTCTATCAACACTACTTTCAATACAAAGCATTACTTTTAACCCAAACATTAATTTAACTTCAAGTAAAGCTTTCTTTTTCACTTCTATTGAAACACGATTTTAAAAAGAGCTTCGTTTTTACGATCTGACCATTGATTATTGTTATCATTATTTCTATTGGAATTTAATGTATGTTTAGAAATAATGATAACAATAATCAATGGTCAGATATTTTTGAAAACAGTAGTTTATCAGTTCAGGTAAAATAGTGAATAAAAAATTTGAAAAAATAATTAGAATTTTTCGGTTAAATTTGGTGCAAACGGGTATTCTCTCCCAACGTTTACCGAATATACCGTGAAAGAAGATATTTTTTAACCCTAAATCACTTTTATGTTTATTTTTATTGTTTAATGAATGTCATGTCATTTGATTGTTTTATAGGAATCTCGACTTTAAAACTCGTAATAATAACCGAATTGGTCACTTTGAATGTCGGGCCAGACTATGTAACCTCTGGCATGACCCGGTCATTTTGGGAGTACACAATTGAGAAAAGTTAGTTTAGACTGACCTAAATGTTATTGGTTAAGAGTTTGTATGGTTTATAAAATAAAGATCTAGACCACTACTAATCAAGGTTTACTCTATTACCTTATATACATATACAGTAATATAGTAATCATATGAGGTATTAGAGAAAAACCTGGATCAGTAGTGGTCTAGATGTTTATTTTATAAACTATACAATATAAATTTAGTTAATATAATTAGTAATATATTTCCTTGAAAATAAGTATGTATTTCTAGGTATTGCGATCACTATAACTAATAGTATTCTTCTACACTGCAGATTTAAATGACTATTTTGAACAGGATTTGGTATAAGGGTCAACTGGTAAAAATATTTTTCAAATCGGTTGGTAAGTGGTCGCGTGGGTCCCTTTTTAGAGGAATTTTTTGGAATAAAATGCTTTTCCAAAGAACCATTAGGATCACAGCCGTAACTAGGGGTGGGCGGAGGGAGCTATAGCCCCCAAAGATTTGATCAAGACTTTTAAGTGTAGGTCTGCAGCAATTTTAAAAAATTGCCATATGTAGGGTTTTCCTATGTCAAGCCTGGCTACGACACTGGTTAGGACCCCGAAAATTGTTGTTTAATTTTTTTGTCTTTCATTTAATCCATTCAGTAGTTAAATATGTGTCTGAATCACAACAAAATAAGTTGATTTGAGACATTTATAAATGTCTATAAATGCCTTTTTGAGAATAAGAGACTATTTTGCATATAAATAGTGATGAGCAGGCTCAGACTTTATTCCAGACTAGAGGCTCGGGTTCAGGCTCGGGTTCAGGCTCAGGCTCACAATTTGAACCAGGCTCGAGCCTACTGGGCCTGAAAAGCTCGAGCCTTGCACATCGCTACATATAAATGACTATTACTAATGCTAAAGAATTATGTTTTATAAATTGTTTTCAAAAAAATCTTGAAAAAAAAATCAAAGGGGGTACCAAGGTAAAAATTTTTTAAAAATAGTACCCCCTGGAGCTTTATACCTTACCCATGTCTGCCTCGAACTCGAATCTCATTCAAAGTTTAAAACCAGTACACGAACATCGAACCTCTGGTTCTGATAACTTGGAATTTCGAACCTAAACCTGAATCTGATCTTCGAGTTTTTGAATTACGTGGATTCTAGTTAAAATTAATTGATATTGTTTGAAAAACTCGACAATTATTGCCATGACCTATAGATAACATATATATGTTCGATATTCGGGAATTCTCGGGCTGAGTAAACCGCAGTTGATTTTCGGGAATTTTTTTACACTCAGACTGGTCATTTCCGGTGAATACGATTCAGGGTAGCCTATACTTTAATAATATACGACTCATATGTCCGAATTCTCTGGCCGAGTAAACCGTAGTCGAACCCATATATCATTAAAATAAAATTATAGTAAAGACCTTACAATTCCTTAGACTTCACTTTAAATGAGAATCACTTCAAAAGCTTGTCAATGATATGTTAATATTGTTCAACAAAACCCTTTAATTACTGCTTTAATAATTAAATAAATAAACAAAAATTTTGAAATTTATTTTCTTTAATGATTATATTTATTTTACAAAATATATCGAAAAACATGAAAAGATTGTAATGATTTGAAAACAGCATAAAAACAATTAAAGCGAAAAAAATGATTAAAGAGCATCAAAAGTCAGTGTCTTTTTGCGCGGATAAAGCGTATGGACACAGCTTTTGCTTTTGGTTAAGACATTGATTACATTTAGGTCTAACGGGCGAACAAATAGTTTGTCCGAAACCGACTAACAATAGGTTGACGTCATGCCAGTGCTCTTTAGGTAACCACATCTCAAATTGTTTTCGCGTTTGTTCGGGAGTTTTTGATTGAGTCCAAGAGAGTCTGTTGCATATGCGGTGCACGTGAGTGTCCACTGCAATGCCAGTGCACTCATTCCATGCGATCTTCATCAAGAGGTGAGCCATTTTGGGTCCAACGCCTGGTAATCGAAGAATTGATTCAATATTATTGGGGACATCACTGTTGTGTTCATTTCTTAATATAAGAGCAGTATCTTTAATATATTTGACTTTTTTCTTATAAAAACTGACAGATTTGATGAGTTGTTCCAACTGTTGATCACTGGTCTCTATTATGTGATCGACAGTCAGTCCGTACTCTTTGAGCGCATTCATAGTCGAGTGTGTTATTTGATCTCTTGTCTGACTCGAGAGCATAAGCGATATCAACACTTGAAACCGTTGGTCACTCTCATTGAGCTCATTCCTGTCGTAACACATCTCAGCGCCCATACTGTCCACCACTGCATCCCTTTCTGAACGCATTTCCCGAATGTTTTCCAACACTTTCTCCCAATCTTTGGGTCCATTTGTCTCGTATTTGATTTCTATTGGTTTCGAAATCTTTCTCCTTTTGGTTTCACTGCTCTTCTCAGAGATCTCTTCATTCGCTTTAATTAACGTTAATTTTGTTTCTGTTTTATCGAAATATTTTGAACTCGTTTCTGGTTTTATATCTTTATTGACTTCAAGTTTAGCTGTTTTTGATTTATTTCTTAATAACATTTTCGATTCAATTCTTTTGGCTCTCAATCCTCTCAATAACACATCAATTGATTTAAAGCTTTTTAAACTCGAAATCATTCACAAATACATTACATTTGACATCAGATTTGAAGAAAACAATTTCGAGTAAAAAACGTTTTTTAAAAACAGTTATATTTTGTGTTATTGTTTGTCAGCTGACTATCGATAAGACATGCGTTTCACTGATTGGTACGAAAAATATCAGTACTTTTGATACAAAATTGTTTTGTCATTGTTTTGACACTTAATAAGCGATTAATATAACGCTATTTTGATAAATAAACCAAAACTTTAAATAATTAAATGCAATACCAATAATGTCGGGCAACCACTGCTGTGACGCCGGATGTGAGGGACACTCATCTGTTGATAATAACTCAGAATTAGGTATTCTTTACAGTCTGTACACAAGAATAGACACCGAAAGGATTGAATGTCTCAACGAATCGGTGGAAGGCTCGGGAAAACTGGTCTTTAAGCCGTGGGAAGAAAGACTCAATTTTGAACAGGTTTTGCATTTCATCCTATTTATGAGCAGTATTTCAATCTATTATTTATTTAATTATATAATTGTTATTATTATCAGTTCGTCGAAAGCGATTGTGACGAAGAGTTGTTATTCAAAATCCCGTAAGTATTGCATTATTTAAGTGTTAAATGTTATTAATTATTAAATTAATTATTGTTTAATTGTTTATAGATTTACGGGAAATATCAAACTCAAAGGTCTTATAATAATAGGCGGTGAAGACGAATCTCACCCCTCAAGAATCAGACTGTAAGCCATTCATTGAATTGATTTGATTTGATTTTAGTTTTATTTCAATATTTTGTTTTGTTAGATATAAAAACAGACCGAATATGAACTTCGATGACGTGTCTGTAGAAGCAGATCAAGAGTGAGTTTTTTTAATAATTCTAAACAGAATTCAATATATTTGAAGCCATTGTCTGTTCTGTCTATGAATTCAAAAAACAAAAATTATTTATTATATTAAAAACAAATTGCTTTTAAATTAAAGAAAAAAATTTTCTAATCAAATGATTTATTTGATTACAGATTTGAATTAATGCGTGACATGAATGGAACGCTTGAATATACAATTAAGTAATGAAAACTTGTTTTATCGGGTGATTAATCATATATTTGTTTAACATTATTTTTTGTTTGATATAAAGAATTGTAAAGTTTTCGAGTGTTTATCACTTAACGATTCACATTCCAAAAAATTTTGGAAACGAAACCACTAAAGTCTATTGTAAGCAATCTTTAAAGCACTAAATCTTTCATTTAATTAATTAACGCTTCAATTAAATGTTTGCCTTTTAGACATTGGACTCAGAGGGGAATTCACTAAAGTATGTAATTGTATCGTATGTCTAAACATTCGTAAAGTTTAACCAATTCTTCAATGTATTAATCTTAGGCTCAAAGAGACGCTATTCTAATGACATCTTACGAATTTGCTCCAAATCCGGCTGAATGTAAAACTGATATAAAAGATACTGTTCCACAACAAATACATTAACAAACAATTAATATTATTTTTCATCTAAATTTAATTTTATTAATATTTTGATTGAAATCCTAGACACTAAACATAGATTAATATACTGTTGTCTTAATTTTTAAGAAAACTATTGTTTTTACAAATAATGAATTTCATAAAATAAACTTGAAATCAATGATTTAATTCTTATAATATTCTATCAATTCTTCATCAGTTGGTTTTAATATTTCTTTGTCCCTCAAGTTGACGACCCATCCGGGCTCTAATCCAAAGAACACCTGACGCGGGTCTTTACGTATTTTCATAATGGGTTCGTTCTCTAAATCAGGCAATTCGTAGCCATACTTTTGAGCCAATAATACTCTTTCTTGAGCGACACTCTGAGGATCAGCCAAATAGCCTCTCATTTTGGGGTCTGTGTAGTATTCGATGGCATCTTCTGGAGGTAGCATTCGCTTAGGTATTGGTTCGCCTGATATTAAGAAAAAGTTTTTATGATTGTATTGCTTTTGAATATTTATTATAAAACCTCTTTTGAAGAATTGCAGTGGTTTATGGAGAGTTTTGACACTCTTTATATCATAATAAGCAGTAGTAATGACACCGCCGTTGCGCTCTATGGCAGCGATCACCGGCTCTTTCGCGTACTGAACCTCTATATTGATCTTAGAGTGGAATTCATTAATTCCTTCGTCAATCAAATGAACGCCGAAGTGATTAAATAGAGGGTTCATATGATAGAAGTTAGTGTTGCAGATGTTGGTGAGGTCTATGGGTTCGTTGGGATTGAGAGCCCCCATATCTATCATTAGTTGCAAGTGATATAGACTGAGTGGTGGGTATTGTCGACGGTTCCTATTAATTGTCAATTATTTATTGCAAACAACTGTTAGTTAAGTAACGCATTAAAGTGTATGTCATATAAAACCTGTGACTTTGATAATAGTTTTCAATGGGAATCTTCAGATAGAAGGGTGTTTTCCCGCCCTCATAGCCCACCGGCCAATACCTCTGTCTCTCGCGATTACTTTTGTTTATTTTTTCGCGATGTCTGTATTGACCCACTTTTGCGCTCTAATTGTATTCAAATATTAGATAAATATTAATCATTGAATCAAATATTTGTAATAAAACACAAAACAAACCCTTTTTTTCTTATACGGATTGACAGACAGGTTATTCAGCGAAACGCGCGGTAAATATCGTAATAAATGCAATGCTTTCTCTGTTGGCGAAGACATGATATCAAATAATTGTTAATTATTATTACATTTAAATAATTAGTTTATAAACACATGATATCAATGTTTGCCTATTGAGAGGCATTTGAGTCATCCATTAATTACGTTTGCAATGAATGATACGTTTATGCCGTTTGTGAATCCATTCGATGACTACTTTGATCCTAAAGAGCAAACTTTTAAAGTGTGACCCAAAGAGTCAGATCCTCTAAATTTGATAAATTTTTACAGTTTTTTATGTAACAAACTTATGTATAGTACTGTATATACTGTACGTTAAAATAAAGTATTGTTTTAATTGGTTATTAAATGATTAAACGCCCGGCGCTGATGACCAGCGCCATCCGTGACCACTGGTCACCGCAGCTATCACTTGACCCCTTTCCTGTACAGGAACACCAATTATACCCAATAAACACATTAGGATTTTATAAATATTTTATTGCTTTTATTAAATACAATGCAATTATAAGATAATTCTTGAGTAGAGGTATATATCACTAAACTAATTGGCAATTCATACAGAAATAAGTTAAATACATACATACATACAGTAAAGTATTATATGTTATCGTATTATATATGCATACAAATGAGATTATAAATGATAAGTATGTAGAAAATGGTTACGTAAAACCATAAGACTAGTAGAGAATCAAATATTATTAAAACTTGATATCAATCTTATATAAAATGGAATATTGCATAACAAAATCTGAATACAAGTATGAAATATATGGTACATTCAATTCCATTCATTCAAATCTTATTCTTTTGCTTAAAAAATTATTTGTTACAAACTTTCAATCGTTTTCTATATCAAAGTAAAATACATATATATTAAGCATATTCTTAATAGTTTTTATGCTATTATTCACCGTTAGATTCAAGTGCAATACAATATGAGACTAATCACCGAATCAGAGATTTGTAATAGGAATCAACCTCTATGTTAACCTCTATGCTAACCTCTATGTCAACCTCTTTTATAAGTATTATATAAATTAAGTCCACGAATGAATAATAAATAAATGCAATGTTATATTCTGTTTAGAATTTAAATAAAGGATAATAATGTGCCAGAATTAGTAAAACATTGACTTAAATAGATATTAAATCGTATAAACATTTTCACACATCATTCATGCATTACTAAAGTGTTAAATTTTACTTTATCTATAATTCAATCGTTCAGCTCAACCATAAATACATCAAAGGCTTAATTGATTATAGAATCTGTTTTTGCATAAGCAACAGGTGATCTACCGATGCTCTCCTAACTTAACATTAAAAAACACTATCACTTTATTTTTTTGATGTCTTTAGGTTTATGATAAGGTTGAGTCCCAACAAAAAACTTAAAACTAGAAATTGATTTCTATTAAAATGGATTCATATAGTTTTTGTGGTAAATCGGAAGCTAATAATTTAGGGTTTAAATAGTTTTGGATTTTTTAAATATTAAAATCAATATTCATTAAAGATATATTAAAAATACGTGTCCAACAAATAATGATTCAGAAAATATAATGAATAGAAAATTATTGGACATATTCTTCAAAATCCAAAATCAAAATCCAATTTATGAGAAAACAATTAATTCATTGTAAACTTGAGTATTTGGACTTAACTTAAAAACGAGATTTTTAAAATAACATATGAATTAAATTATTCGGATCTAAAAAACATTGCAATAAAATTATAAATTTTGATGTTTTTACCGAAAACAAGCAATTTTTGAATCAGATTCAGTCGATTAGGTTTTTATGAACCATTTTAAGAGTGGAGATAAAAGAAAAAACAGAAACACATTAATATGTTATCAAAACTACCTGTAATTCTACATTAAAATTGTGACTCTATCTAAATATCAATCATTTAGTTTCTTATCATTAGAAACGCATATTCTTTCCCAAACTTATATCTTCAGCACTGAGCGATCGGATTCTCTACGATATGAACTTGTTGTGAATTAACAGCCACTTTATCTTCATTGGATTCTTCATCGATAGAATTCTTACGACTGTCTCCATTTCCATTGATAGCATCGCCGCTCGCACTCGAAAGACTCATTTTACGGAGTGATGAACGCCTTCTTTCATAAGCAGTCAAAGCATATCCCAAACCCTGTAAGAAAAGTTTGAACGCTTCGGACACTTTAGCCGGTTGTTCTTCCAAAACCATTCCACAGTCCGAGAGCTTCATCCACGTGGAGTTGGTCGGGTCGAGACGCGAGTTCATAGTGACCGTGTCGTCGACGTGAGGAGAGAACGCCCCACAAAGAACCAGGACAGAGCACTTAAAGTTGCGCTCTTTATCGCCGCGAACGAGACCTAAATCGGTTCGCTTAATATACGAGTCGATAAACAGCGACAAATTGCGCGCATTCATCGTTTTTCCTGTGAAATAATTGCGATATATTTCGACCAAATCTCGATTCCGTTCTTCAGTTACTTTTCCGAAGTGATGCCACATTAGATAGTCTCGGGTCGACTGAGGAAATGAACTCATATTATTAGCGCCGTTGTTATTAAATGAACCCAAATAATAGACATTCAGCTTCTGATAAAGCCATTCAGTCCAAGTTGACTGAGTAGAGGTCGGGTTTATTAGGAACAGGCCATCGACTGAGTCCGGATTGCGGAGAGCGAAACGGCTTAGAATGTTAGCACCAGCGCCTACCTGTGCAGGGATTAATTCTTTTAATTAGGATTCACTTCTATAGTAATAATAATTAATTAATTGTTGTTATTCTACTCTATAAGTTAGAGAAGCATTTCTTTACTTATATTGATTATCGATATATATCATACATATAGTGCAGTATACTGTAGGTTATTAATGACGATAATTATACTGTACGTTGAAAAACAGGCAATAAATTGTTTTAATGAATGTGAGAAAGTTAACTATAATTGAATCAAAATTCAAATTAAACCAGATTCAGGCCTTATCTCAATTGGTTTATAAAATTATGTCTTTTATATGCATAAGAAAGCATTCAATAAACTTTTGTATTCGTATCAAACAGAAGATTAAATTGGTTCAAAGCAAAAGAGGTTTGAACTCATTTATTAATTATTAACATTTTATTTCTTTATAACAATTAATCAATTGTTTTGACTAACATTAAGACTAATTAATAAGATTAGAAACGCATTTCAGCCGAGTTTTTGTTTTATATCATATTTAAGTAAAACTTATATCATATTTAAGTAAAACTTATATCATATTTAAGTAAAACTTATATCATATTTAAGTAAAACTTTTAAACTCTTTCAACAAACAAATCAATACTCAAATATAGTACAGTATACATAAAATATATTAATTCAAAAATACAAACATGAGATCAGTTCTTATGAAATGCAAACCACAATTCCAACAAATGGTATAAATGCTGACCCGCTGTCATACATGTTATAAATTTGAATAAAAAACAAAATAAATACTAATTTCGCTCAAAAAGTGTCAAATGTATTGATTTGATTGAAACTTATTTTATGAGCCAAAAAACTTTGCCAACAATTAAGAGATATGTTTGTGATTTATGTACAGACACATGACTAGAGTTTATAATTAATATAAATATAGAAATAAATGAGAATAATATGAATAGTAAAAGAAGTGGAAAAGACTTACTCCGAGTCCGATAAAGCTCTTAATGGAGTAAAACTTGCAAACGGTTCCGATTTGTTCGGCCAACTGATCCAAAGTGGGATAATTGTCGGAAAGCGGGAGTGCGTTGTCTTCCATTCCGGGACTATTGATATGAAAGAGAGAAAAGCTCTGCAACAACAGCTTCATATCGATGTAATTGAAGAACGCCTGAAAGTTGGACACATGGTTGAGACCGATGTCGTGATACGTTATGATTACGGGCTTCTTAAGCAAGTGGTCAGAGCCCTGGTGTGCCACCAAAATACTCCCATAACTCGTTTCAATCCGTTCTTCGGTATAAAGTTCTTCGCTTTTGCTTAAAGACCTCATCAGTGGTGAACTCGACTCTACGTTTCGCAGCTCTATGTCTGGCGAGGACTGCATTCTTCTGTATTCTTCGCTTTATTTCAACAATAAATTCATATAATATTATGATTTTATGTATTTATTATTTTATTTCTCTGTTTGGTATTTATAAGTCTTTTGATAAGTAGTCATAAAATAATATTTTTATTAAAAATAACTAAAAACTGATAAATGATTGTAAAGTCTAATAATATGATAAACAATAATATTCGTAACAGTTATTGTTTATTAGATATGAATAAATGTTTGATTGAATCCAATGCCAAATGGCGTCACTTTTAATGCGTTTGTTTTGATTTTCAAACGCATAACACACACACAACACACACACACACACACACACACACACACACAACACGTACGGTTGTGCAGCACTTGAGTACAGCCCTGCTATAAATCCTATAAATAGGATGTAAACAACTTTTAAATGAATAACAGCTCAATATTTGAATCTCACTCTTGTATATGATATAACTACAGTTCGTCACGGATTTGCATGAAAACAGACAAATAGCCGTCCTTTGGACCGTACAATCACTATATGAGACAGTATTCAAATTTTTGTTGAATTCCACTTTATTTGTCTTTGTTTAAGAGCCACTAATGATTAAACTCAAAGTATTATTATTTAATGGTTTAATTATTTTAGTGTATGTTAGGTCTGAACAAACTTACTGTAATAATAGCATAGTTTTGTACATAAGTATAAATATATTGCAGTCAATGCTAAATTCTTACATATTCTTACATATTCTTACATATTCTTACATATTCTTACATATTCTTACTCTACCACCAAAAGTGCATAACAAGTATATAACTATTTGATGACCACTTAAAGTGGAATAATTGTCTTTCTCTCAGACAACTGATTAACAGATCAATTATTTGCATTCAAATAAACTCATGTTTATGATGAGATTGTTTTGGAATCACTCGAACAAATACATAAACATATAATTGATAGATATGTTCGTAAAAATCAGAATTGCACTCAAGACTTGTTAAACAGAGCAGTTCTAAAACCTGAAGGAACAGAATCTCACGGAATTTGAATATTAAATGATTAAAAACTTATTTAATATCGTTTAACAATTTAATTGAATGTCTATTAATATAGGACTTAAGATAATTATGTATGAAATGAAAAGCCAAGTATAAAAGAGTTGGTCTCGAGACAATTTTTAAGAATATTCTCAACGTTAATATGCTTAGGTATTGGTATTAAAGTGAAAATATAATTTTACATTAAAAGTTTTATTATTATCAAAGCTCAAGGTTAACATGTTTGAGATATTTTATTAGAAAAATTTTGTTCAAATTATTTGTTGATCATTAATGCTATTTAGGAATTTGAAAATTAGCTTTTATGTCGCCTTTGCTTTTTATTGTTCATATAAAGTGATTTTTCTTTTGGGATTATTCCTTAATTCCTTGGTTTATTGTTATAATAGTAAAACCTGTGACCGCATATTTTTTTCTTATGAAATTCTGCGAAGTCAAATATGGGGTAATGAATTAGGGCCAAATGGAAGACACCGAGCAATGGGTGTCCGTGTGCAAGGAAAGGCCCATCAAAATCAAAATCAGCAATACTTTTCATCAAATTCTGTCTCATATAATAGTTTTCTTTCTATAACTGACAGAGAACTAGTTCTACGTTCACTTAATAGGATATGCTGTACACAGAGCTGTTACGCAATGAATAAAAAATTATTACCAAAGTATCACCTTGATTTCAAATATCGAAAGATGGCATTCAATGCCTTAATTCCAAACTTCTTTGAATAAAGCCTTGAAAACAACACTAATAAGAATATATTTTCCATGAATTGGAAATACATTGAAGTTCACTATATTTTCAAATTGAAACTCTAATTCATTTAATACGTACCCAATCATTAGGGTAGGGGTCAGGCAGGGGTTTCAAGATTTGAATACAATTAAAGCACACGAGTGCCTATTTTAGGTGGGTTTGGGTCGCAATTTGACAAATATAAGCGAATGAGAATCACTATAAAGATGAGTCATTTTTGATTCAAAAGTTTTCTTAGGTCTAAAAACCACAAAACAATTACATTTCATGCAAACTTCATCTTTTCTGTATCTTTTGCTTACAGTCTTATTGGTCTTGTCTTTAATAAACATTAATAAGACACGAATAAGAGCTGTCAATTTTTAAATTTGAAATAAATTAGTTTTTATTCTTTAAAAATAATAAATAATAATAAATAAAACAAAACTGGGTTTCGATTTCTGTCACTGTTCAATACTATTTTCAATTAAAAGAATTTTCCAAACAATTCATTTCTAATGATTTGTAAGTTTAGAATAGTATTAAAATACAATATAAAACTTTGCAAATCAGGAACTGATTAAAATTAGCTCAATATAAGTGGTTTATATTTAATGAAAAACTTTCTGCTGAAATACCGAATGATTAGTTTGTATTTAAATGAGTGAGAGCCAAAGTTTTTTAATTCTTATATTTTGAAAACACGATTAGATTCTTTTAAAACGTGATTTGAAAGTAGAATATTTAGAGACAGAGAACAATTTGAATGCATTACAAGTGCTCGTGTTTGCAATCAATTGTTATTATTATAAACTTACTTTTTTAGATTATAATTTCTTTTTCAGTGAGTTTCTAAAAAGTACTGAACTTTCCAAATGATTAGCATTTATAACAGCGATAGCCAACTCATTTTGCTTCGAGGGCCACAATTAGTGGGGCCAATAATTAATAAAAATCATTGATTTTTCTTTGGGAAGAAACTTGAGTTTTAAATTAATTCCCGACTCCATTGTGGATATTATTGATATATTTTATTAAAATTATTTATATTTTGTTATAAAATACATATCAAATATAATTTATAATTATAGCTTTTTGGAGCTTACATTCACTATCAAAAATTAATTTAATATCGGTAATTGATTTTATTTAATAATTCGTAAGTAATTTAAAATTTTATTTCTTTTTGATTCATGATTGGATCAAGAACTGAATCCTATTCATTTCTGATAAATTTTTAGTTACTATGTTAATTTTTCTATTAATTATCTAGTTGAAACATTAGATATAGATCTACTAAACTTTAAAAACTTTACATTTCTTTATGCCCCTGTAATAGTCTTTATCTTATTTATAGAAGCAAAAAAAATTAAACAAAATGATTGTGTGAAATAGAATAATTTACTTATTTAATTCTTGGGATATCAGCGGGTCACCGAAAAACATGTGTTGAGCCAGAAGTGGCCGCGGGTCACGTGTTGGAGAATGCTGATTTATAAGATAACTTTAGATTTCTTTCTTTTTCACAATTTCATTAAGACCACTAACTGTGGAACTATGTGGACAGTGTTTTGGCTGCTTAACTGCAATCCTTCTTCAGCACAAGAGATCAAATGATTCACTTTTTGTTTCTTAGCCTTTGCTTCGTAGTGGATGTTTAGAAGAGAAATTTGAGGTCAATTGCTTAATAGTCTTTTAACATGAATTTTTGATCAATTTTTGATTATTTTTATTTAAAGATATTTATTTAGCATAATATTATGCTAATTCTCACCACAAATTGTTTATATTTTAGAAACAGATCAATGTTTAGAAATAAGATTTTTCAAGTTCTGTAAACTGTTCTGTTCACTAAGATTTGTAAGTTTGTTACAATTTACAACACTTTTATTTTTAATCAGTTCTGCTGGCGGGTCACCTCTGCTGCAAAGAACTCAGAAAAAATAGAAAATCATAACTTAATATTTGAGAAATTGTTAGTTATGCCAAAAACGAATTTAAAAAATGTTTTTATCGTTCTCTAATCAAAATGAAGGAAACTATTTATATATGTTAACATTTTAAAACATGTTAATTATTGATTTATTAAAAAAATAATTGCATAATTCATTTGCGATGATATCCAGTCACCTATCATGCTGGTACTTGAATTTTTAGAATTACAACGATATCTCAAACTTAATAAGTCAGAACCAATTGCTAACAGTTACAATTCAAAGCGCTGGATAATTGGAGCCTAGTCTGAAGTAAGGGTGTATCTCATTTTTTAAACAAATTGAAATTTTAATTGATTTAAGCAGATGAGAATAAAATGTGATTATATTTAAAAAATCAATACCTGGTGCAATTGAAAATTTTTTGTATTAATGCTTTTTAATTTGTCCATTCTATTCAAAACTGTAAGAGAACTGTTTATATGGTTTAGTAGAGTATAAATAGTGCATATATAAGATGCGCCCTTACTTTATACAGTACTCCAATTATATTTAGTCCTTGAGCTATGTTTAAGTTATCGATAGTTAAGCCAATTTATAACTCTTTGAACATAAAGTGAATAATCATTGAATACATTTATTATTTAAGTAAATAAACTAATATTTATAAGTAATAAGTTATTTCATGTCATCTGAAGCGGAAAAATAACTCTTTTATGCTGAGCAGCAATGATCAAACGTATCATCAAATTGATGTCAGTTCTCAATGATAATAATACTTATTTAATGATAAATTATTTATTTAGGTATTATTTTTGCAAAAATTTAGAACTTATAATATTTTGATAAAATTGTTGACTCGGAGGTTACCTAACTTTGAATGTTCGTATAACTTAAGAAAAACTTTAAATTTTTGAGAGGAAGTCAAATCTATTAATATTGACAAACGTGAATTAAATTTTATATTCTCTCTAAAATTTCAGGTATATCGATATGATTTATAGCGTAAGATTTATAAATGATTATATCAGTTTCATAACAGGTTGTTCTTAATGCTCTCGGTTTTTATTTTGTTGAAAATTGCCTTTCTATGTAAGTTAATAGTGAAAAGGGAGCCCTTCTTAAGTAGCGAATAGCAACGAACTAATAAATATGAATTAAATGAAACATTAGACTTGATTGAAACTCAATTTATTGAATAGATTTGCCACAAATTGCCATTCGATAGGGCCGTCAATTTCACAAAGAATTTCAGGGCAGGGCATCAAACAGTATAATCACAAGACAGAGGTTCAAGTGTCAGAACATAATTGTAGATATAAATATCAGACCATTACAAAATATATTGAGATGAAACTTGGCGTAGAATATAATGCCTTCATTTAAATATATTTGAAGTGCAGACTCTCTCGGTGTGCGTCAGTTGTCGATAAGGTTCTAATTAAACAAAAGATAGATTGTCTCAAAAGTAACTTTAGCTAAAAGTTGATTACTGTAGAGAGCGTTTGGAAACGTGCAGATAAACGCTTAAAGTTTTCAGGTCTGCTCATCTAAACCATTAGAAAAGTAGCTTTTATTATGTTTCTCTGCAGAGTTAGAAAGTTAGGTGAAAATAATGCCTTCACTCGAGCCTTGACTTGACGTCCCGTTTTTAAGAAATCATACTTAAGACTGAAAGCCTAGCAGAAGAACATAGTTGAGGGCTTGGCCGCACCAACCATTAAGAAATACATCATTTCTAAATTATATGTTGTCTGCAATGCCAACTTTGCGCTCTCTCACTCAACTTCATCGAATAAATGCGTTTCGTTAGAGAAAAATTTAAGTTCACTCTTCTTTGAGAAGACGCTGTTTTGGTGCAAATCTATCTGTTGCGCATCGAAGTATTACAGTCCCAATTATAGTATATCACACACATATATGAGTGATGATGGTAGACATTACATGTAAACAATTTTTTCTACCTAATGATGCGCGCAGTCCTTCAATAAAAGACTTCAACTGCATTTTAAATGTTGAGATATTAGTTTATACTAAAACATTATTTTAATAAATATGTGAATATAATCTCATGTATTATATAATCTCATGTATTATCTAATCTGACTTATTTATGCTGACAGAACATATTTTTAAGAATTATTCTCCATTAATAGTAAATTTGGTTAAATATTTTTATTAGAGTAAAGATGAATGTTTAGAATATGATAATATGTAATTATCATATTTTAGATTTTATACTAAAATGTCTTAAAATCGCGAATATTTTGAGTTATTTCTGGTGTTGGCTAAAAAATGACTTCAACAGTAGCTCAAAAATGCATTTTAATGATGGTAATGATGAAAAGCATCATAAAATGCTTTACTTTTATAGATGTGTATTTATTTACAATTTGGCAATTCGGGACAGGTGCTCATAATTAGGTCTCTTTGAGAGTAGTTACATAGCATGCAAGTTTAAATCATAGAAATATAGTGCAATCAATACACGCACTTCTTTTGAAAACTTGCATTCATTTCAGAAATGGATTTGCGTGTAGACGTCAAACAGTTGTCAAGATTTGTGATGTATATGTGATGTATAGTTAATGTTTCTTCTCGTGAATATGTCCAACTTCACAAATACTAAGCAGATCATCGTTTTCATAAAGAATAACATGATTTAAGATCTCCAGATCAGTGACCTTTTCAACTAAATTTGTCTCTAAATAACACTATTTAATAAAAATCTTGAGGATCTTCAACACTTAGGTTTAGATTGCCTTAAATTTAAGTAATTTGTGTTTAAAGCTCTATTTAATTTGCATTGATATGTGATTGATTGGAATTTGCCAACACTTCCACTATTCTTAAGAACTGATCTCAACTTTTGAAGATTGATTAGCTCTTTATTAGACTGAAAACCATTTAACTTTTGCTGCGATAGTATTCTGTATTGAATATTGAAAAGTAATTTTAATTCAAAGTAGAGAACCTATTAATACAGTACACGACTACCAAAATTTATGATAAATTGATTTTACATTCTTAAAATTGAATTTTGAGTCCTACACAGTGTTAAACGGTTGCAAAACTTTTTTTAGCTTCCTATTAGGGAAATACCTGTAGATATACTACTTTACATAGGATTTTCAATAATTTCAAGAGTATTTCAACATATTATAGCCTCAAAGCAAAAAATGTGAAGAATTCCACACGTTTTTCAACATATTAAACTATCTTTTAAATCAAAATAAAACTCTGCTTCTACTCTATTACATAATATATTCAAATTCAATAGCAATTTAATTATAAAAAAGTGAATTTTATTCTAATAATTTCTAAACATTTCAATCCTTTATATAAAGCGCTATTTTGTCAACAATTCTAACTTTAAAGTGAAATATATATAATACGTGTATCTGAAAAATCAATTTGGTTTCAATTTAAAGGTTTTATTTCGAGGATAACTTTGAATATTTAGTTGGAAAGCTGTCAAAAATACCTATCAATTGTTATCTGTCTATCACCTAAAAGTTTAAAGCATTAATTTTTGAGTTCATTGTTAATTAGCCTTTAATTAATGTACAAGTTTTATATAATGTACTGCATTAGAGCTCTCGCTTACTATGACTTAAAGACTTTCCAAAAGTGATTCCAAAAAAATGAAATTCTCTAAAACAACAAAGAGACTCAATTTATGAATTCTATAATTATTATCAATGGGTGGCAGCTCTGATATATTCACCGCATTTATTAGGATACCTGTTAGGGTGACTGAAAGATATTTAGCATCAGTTTTTTGCTCTTATTTAAAACTATACTTATCTCCAAATTCAGATACAATTTATATATTTTAATGAATATTAATTAAGATTCAGACCAAAGGATCTTTTTATAAAGAGTTCAACAATTTGAACAAAGAGCTCAAAGAGTTTTACAGCTTTTTTAAGACCTATAATGAATAAAAAATTCTTATCTTCAAAATCCCAATGAATAAACAAACTTTAAATGACACAGTTCTCAGCTGAGGCAGAATAATAATATTTTCTGATTAAACAACAAAATTAGTGTAGATTAAGTAAATTTGTTTGCAATCATTTATAAATGATAAAAAGGTATCGATTAATTATAGTTTAATATACAAATTCATATTTCCTCATTTTGAATAAACTTTTAGTTAAGTTTTATTAAAGTTACACCTTATTAATGAAATTATGTTTGCATTTCGTGATTAGATTACTTTTTTTCTCATCAATTTATGATAAAAAGCTTTGGTCTGTTATGACTCAAGACTCTTAAGTAACTTTCTGCCAATTTTGTAAGAAAAATAATAAAAGATGTTATGGGTAGTGGCGAATCAAGAACTAAATTACACTTCTTTTTATGTTGCATAACTTGCAGAATACTTTATTCATATGAATAACTTTCAATTATGCTTATAAACCATTTTAAATTCATATTTGCTAACAATCAAATATTGAAGAATTGAATTATTTGAATGTTTATTCTAATTATTGAACCTCTAAATTATTCGTTCCTTAAATTGCGCTCAAATATGAATTTCATATTTTGCAATTCATGAACAAATTCTCTCATGAACTTCATATTTTTGATGTGATTGAACTATTGCTACTTTGTTTTATGAATTCATTAGAATTACATTTCTTGCATGTAAAAAACAAAACATCATATAATATTAGTTAATTCAAACATTTTATTTATAAGTTAACATCGATTTGGTGTCATATTTGAAATTGCA
>JAUJYT010000466.1:0-18628 GCA_033996565.1 Nanhermannia nana
ATTATTCATATATTAGTGTTCATTCATTTGAATCATTAGTCAATAAAAGATTTTCAATTTCAAGACTTATCACAAAATTTTTAATCTCTTTTTGATGAAAACAAATAAAGATAAGTCTTATCTTCATTATTAATAAGTTGACTTGCACACCATTTATCCCATAACTGTATCAAAACCTGCGATTCGGACATAATTGCAAACTTCTTCGCATTTTCCGTTAGCCACAAACTCTCGGGTGCCATGAATTGCCAGCAATAGAAAAGCGGTGGCAATTGTCATATTGATTACTATAAACAACAGGATATTTAATCTAATTTGCATTACTTTAATAGCAATTCATTTTTGTATTTAATTTAATTTAAGAGATTTTGATAATCTTAAGAAAACAGTGTTTTGATTTGTATTTCAAACTTTTTAAATTGTATTTTTATTAACTGTTAAAATGATAATAACAGTGATTATCTTAAAAATAATTGTATTATTATTACGACTTATGACACGCGTGTGTGTCGGCCAACAAAACTAAATAACTATTATTATACTATACCGGTATAGAAGTACTGATAGATTAAGTTTGATTATGTTGGTGACACTCCCTGGTCATCATCAATATGTGTTCATCTGCATTCGAGAAAATACCTACTGATACTCATAAATCAATAGGCTTTAAAAGTTTTTTTTCAAATGTAATAAATTATTAATATTATGATAATAATGATAATAATGTATGACTTAATATGTATTTTTCTTACAGAACATTTGAAAAAGTTTCAAAACTTTTAGTCAAATAAATCATAACTTAATTTGTGTATAATTTTCAGTATTCTAAACATATCTAATATAATAAATATTATAAAAGTCATGTGATTTCAACGTTTCCACGCTTTAAGGTTTTAATTATAAATATTATTAAATTATTACAATTTTTATTTAAATTTAATTATATATTAATTTATAACTTATTTTATGCCAATATTGTATTCAAATAGATGTCAATTGTTTTCATTTATTTGTGATTTATATTTAAACTATAAAAATGTCAAAAATAGAAATCAAAGAAATTAATAATTTTAAGGTTTGTTTTGTTTAACTATTAATTAATTTATATTTACTTTTAATATAAGTAATGATTAGATAATTGTTTAAATATTTAAAACAAATAAAAGGGTTTCGGACTGTTTGCCACAGAAGACATTTCAAGCGATGAAAGTATATTAGAAGAGAAGCCAATTGTTTGCTCACAATTTCTGTGGAACGAGTGTTACGGCTATTCTTCGTGTGAGTATTGTCTCAAACCATTAGAAACAGCTCAAGAAAACGCTCGAAGACTGACAACAGACGGATCACTTGTATTGCCATATATTGAGTGCTGTCTCACAGATAAGAGCTCTCAATGTAAATGTGATTTTTGTGGTGAGAACTACTGCTCTGCCAAATGTCGAACCGACGCTTGGAATCAATACCACCGCTCTATTTGTACTTCAAACCCATGTAATGATCCCTCACTTAAAGACACTTTAACCCAATTGAAAGAGGTCTGGAAACAGATCCATTATCCGCCCGAAACGGCCAGTATTTTATTGGTGGTCAAGATATTGGCGACTATTAAACAATCAAATGATAAGAAAAGTGCAATCAATTTGTTCTCTAAATTCTGTAATAAGTTTGTTAATGAGAGCGAACAAATAGTTCATAAACTATTAGGCGATCAGTTTCAGAGTCAATTGAATTCATTGCGCGATTTGATCACTAAAGCTATGTATGACTCAGACATCGAACATCTGTTCACCGCTGAAGGCTTTATATCAATGATTGCATTGATTGGAACTAATAGTCAAGGAATAGGAACGAGTCCACTGAGCTGTTGGGTTCATAATTGCGATAAACTACAAATTGATGCCCAACAGAAGTCAATGTTAGACCACTTTATTGAACAGCTTTACGAAAGTGTTGACAAAGAAGTGGGAACTTTTCTCAACAACGAAGGCTCAGGACTTTATCTGTTAGAAAGTGCTGCTAATCATAGCTGTGTACCAAATGCTGAAATTACATTTCCTTACAATGACTTTACTCTTGTTCTTCAAGCCGTTCATGATATTAAAGCTGGAAATGAGATTACAGTCTCTTTTCTAGACGAATGTACTCGACTTCGTAGTCGACATTCACGGATCAAGTTTTTGCGCCAAAACTATTTGTTCACTTGTCATTGCGTTAAATGTGAATCACAATTAGAAGAACCAGACTTTACAAGTGATGAAGAAGAGGATGAGGAAGACCTCAATGACCAGTCTTCTGATATGAATTGTGATGTCGAGTGAACTGTCAATTAATTTTAATGATTGACAAAAGATTGGCCTTAATTTGTTTATTCATAACAAACCAAATGACAAAATGTTGTGTTTTTTGTCAGTTTTTGAGATGAGTGAAGCGTCACTTCAAAAAACAGAGAAACAATTGTTTCGAACATTTATTTTTTTGGATATTCAATTGTCTACTGTTTATTGACTTGAGTTTACATTTTAATGGAGTACATGATTAATATTTTATAACTCTTAATGATTTACATTTTTTATTAAAACTTTACTGTACATGAAAGCACTCTTGACATACAGGTATTTAAGAAAACTTTGAATAAGTGACTCTTATTTGACACCAGACATTATCACTTTATTATGTAAATTATGTGATTGTATAAACATTTTAATGAATCATTATTTTGACCAAATTATAATATAATTCTTTTAATTTTAGTATTTATTCTATTAGTGTTAGTCTATTGTTCAAAGAGTCGACACTTATATCACTTTGTTTTATAAGTTAAATGTAATTATTTTGTTTTTACAAAATGACAAAAATATGCTCAAATAAATTGTGAAAATGATGATAATTGAGATAAAATAGAGTTTAGAGAGTATTTTTATAATAAGAATCAGTAATTTTACCGGTAATTCCCTTATAGCTATCACTGTCTGACATATCTTTAGAAATATCTAAATCCAAATAATTAGCCTCAAGTGCTTTAATTGCATCTGACGGACAATATTTATGAGGTTTGACTGTTTTGATTCTTTTGCTAATATCTGTTCTAAAGCCGCCATGCGTTGAAAATGGAACAAATATAGCGGTGATAATAATGACCAAATGATTACCGAAATCAAGATAAACAGATTGTGTTTGTTGTAATAGAGGATTCATTGCTGGCCAGTCATTGTTTGCTATCTTATCGCTTTGACTCATTAGTGTTTGTAATGCTACTAAAGGCCGGACTAATAAAAGCCATATGAAGTTGATGTATAAACATATGGTTATTATGATATCACTCGAGCAGTTACAGAAGCAATCATTTGATGCTATAGTCAAGAAAATGAAAGTCAACCAAATAATAGAAAAGATATTGTATTTAGTACTATATTATAATGACTTACAATTATTAATAAATAAGTGCTTGACATAGTTGGCCGCCAAACATATTAAAAGCATAGCAGTTAATGGTATGACAAGAACCACATAATGCCAAGACATTTGTGCGATAACAGCACTCGACATCTTATGGACACATAAGATAAAGCCTTCACTCACCAGTTTATGACTATTCAATAATGAACTGTTTGAGTTGGTCTGTACTCTATCTAAGAAATGATAGCTATTATTATCGTCAACATTGACCACTTCTGCCATTGTTAAGTACACGAGTTGTGGAATAATCCATGCAATACATGCCGCATATGAACATGTTTTTGCTGTTTTAGGTGAAAAAGCGTCATAAAGTTTTCTGATGCATAATATCGCTAACAGCATTGTGATTATTTGACAGCTAACTGAGTGTTGAATAATACAGTGATCTTTTATATCAATCAACGGCCAAACTGTTGAGTTGTAAAAAGAATGAAATAAGTATGGGATCCATGAAGATAAATAAGCGGATGCGCACAGTATCATAAAACCACAGGTTATTGTATGAATGCAATGATTTATTTTATATGAACAGCAAAGCATTCTTATTAAACATAAGCCATTCATCAAAAATAATGCTGATATCAGTGATAATCGAAACAATGCTGCCGTGTTTAGAGCTGTCATACTTTCGTTTATCAAATGTGTTCAAATGTGTTGAATAGGTTTGAATTTTATTTTAATACTTAACACAATCAAAACAACTTTTAAACATTAACATTGAATTGAAAGCTCTTGAGAGCTGTGTCTTAACTAAGAGTGAGCTAAATGTTTGAAAATTCATAATCACGAATGAGTTGAGCGCAAACTTTTTTAAAGTTTACTAATATTTCCGATTCTCATTCCCTCATTAAAACACAATTTAAATTTGAAGCACAAGTTACTGCTTTTTGAATACCATTATTAATATTTATAATATTCATATTACTAAACGCTTGGCTACACTTTCAATGAAAAGACTATTATGAAATGAACACTCAATAAAAACTTCCGTGTTTTTACTTTAAAAATATAGTGCAAATGACATGCTGTAGACTTGGGGAAGAGGATTAGTTTAGTTGCAAATTATCGTACAATGATTATGATGAGACCGGTTTCAAGTTCTGGGACACAATAAGTTTAGTCTGTTTTTCAAATTGCTCTATAATTGTAAAAATGATAAATTATACAAAGCGTTTGTGCGTCTAAACAGATCTGCATTTCGTTTTAGTCGTGCAGTTAATAATAATAAATAAGAGAATTGCTGTAATACCGATACCATCTAATTATCGCTGAATAAGGACAGCATGTTATGGACTTAAGAGTTAGTATTCGCCGTGTTCGCAATCAGCGTTTCCAGAGCGCAATATCATTTTGTAAAAACTTGAGCTGAGCTAATTACATACTGCTTGAGCTTAAAACTCGAGCTTCAAACACACAGACATGTAAAAAGTACGCTTCAGGCGCACTTAACCTCGCACTAAATTTTAAAATGATTACTATTCTGTCTATATTTTAAAATAGTACACAATTGTATACAACTACAGCATTAAAGGGCTTTCTAAACATTAACAAACTCTTCGTCAATTAATAAAAAATATACGGTATTGCCCTTAAAGATATTCTGTAGTATTTCATTAATTTTATTCCTATTTGAGTATGAAATTTTCAATGTTGTTGTCTTTTGAGTTTATTTATGAACCTATTAGCTCAATATCTCGATTTTGAGCTTAAACTTGAGCTGCGCTTATTGAGATCACTCTATGGACTGTATTAATAGAAGTCTAACAACTATACATACTATACAATAATTGCATTTTAATAAATTAAGGGTTGGTTTGAACTTTTTTATAGTCAATTCCTGTTCTGACTTAATTCCCTAAAATTCTAAATAAAAGGATATTTGCATTTCAATATCAGTCTTATCCTAATGAATAAAACAGTGAAGTGTATGTTAATCATTCATGCCTTCGGAGAATCATTTATTTGCGTAAAATATTAAAACTTTTTTTTCTAAAGCTATGAATTATTGATGATATTTATTGACATCATTGCATTCGCTGACATGTGAAAAAGTGTTCAAATGATGCAATTCTCATAATTTTTGTTATATTTTAAGTTTGTTCCCAATATTATTTCATTAAAAATATTAAATGACAGCATTTTTTTGCGTTACATGTCATGGTTTAATAGCGTGCGATAGTTCAGAAAGAGAAAATAATTAAATTAATAGTTTTAAAACATTGAAGTGCTATCACTTTATAGTGTAGAGCTAGAGAGTGATTAAATCTTAATATATTGTACTAAGTTTTATAATTGAATGCAAAACAGGTCATTCCATTTCTAGTGGTGGGCCACAAGATGTACAATAATTATTATTAAAGAGTGAACTAAAAAATTTTGCAAAATAATTAATCGTTGTTTTGACCAAAAATACTGCATTGCATAACATTTTTAGATTTTAACTTTCGGGATAAGTCTTAATAACTATTTAAATTTACACTTCCATTCAAATATATTTTGGAATAAACTTTTTTTTAAACCTTGTATTTTTCAAATGACTCTAATTAGTGATTTTCACGAAAGTTAATTGAGTAAAGTTTGCTATAAGTGTATTAAAACAGGGATTTACTGGATTCGGTGGCTTGAGATGCTGCCATTTAAATTTGATCCCTCATTGCAACTCTAGGATCAAACCGACCCACTCAGTCAATAAAACAATTCACTACCAACTAAATTGTCATATCTATTGTTTTTTATGAAAGAAATGAATTCCGTCTCTTCTTATGTAATCGAGACAAGAGATTTGAGATCCATTTCGAGCATTATTGAACTGTTTACCTGACTATAATATTTTTAATTTATTTTTAAGATCTGTTTCACCACACACTTGACATGTATATTGAATTTTTGATGAACGATTCCTATAAAAACAGAATATTCGTTGGAATCTCTTTGACATCACCCAAATATACTTTGATTTGAAATTGAGTTTCAAAGTATAACAAAGTATAATAAAGTTTAACAAATATTTTAGGGAAACAATTTGTGTGAATTGGGCCGTACGACTGCGCCTATAGTTTAATAAATTAACTTTTCTTGAAGGGCATAATAAAAAATCAAATAATGTGCTGCATAGAAAATATACAATTTATAAGCTGTATATACTGTACAGTTTTATGCGAGTACTGTATAATACTTATTGAGCGCAACAGTTCATTGTCCTTATATTGTGTTCATTATCTTTTAGTGAAAAGGTGTGCTTTGGATGTGCTGTAAAAAAATAAAATTAAAATTCTTACGTTAAGTGTTTAATCATTAAAACTTCTATTTAAAGTTGTCTCAAATAGTGATTCATTGCTATTTACTTTTTAAAAATAAATTTATCATTACTATGATTACTATTACCATAAATTCAATAAAGTTTTGTTTTACGGATGTTTTATAGCTTTTATAGTAGAGTCAAAAGAACAAACTCTTTAAAAGTGAAGTATTATCTTAACACAGATAAAGTACAATAACTGTTATTGTATTGTATTTGTTGTTCCAATTTTACAAATTTAAATATTAAGAGCATTTTAAATATATTTTAGGCGAAAAAAACTTTTTTTATTGACTCATTAAATCTATTAAATCTATTAATATATTTGAGTTTATTTTGTTTTATTTGTATTATAAATAAATGCATATAAAGTTCAAAGTTGAAGGTGAGCTTCAAAGTTGACTCGTCTTAAAAACATAATAAAAATTATTTAATTATCTCACACAGACTCTGTTTAGTGTTGAAAATCATTTTGTTGAATAGGGCTTTGAGATCATCATTGAGATCATCTCTATTTAGCTGTAAAGTTAAGTAAACCTCGAGTCATAGAAATGCAATGAATGAGAAAACCGTAAAAACTTGCTTTCAATGAACTTTTTAATAGTAACAAAGTTTAGTGACAGTGCTTCAAAGGCATTATCAAAGTTTGAGAACTTGTATTATTCAGTACTGTATCAACATTAGTATAATACATGCCTTATAGCTTTGGCTTTTCTATACTTACCAAAACATCTAAAAAGTCTTTAAAAAGTTTTTGTACGTTTTGATTGTCTTTAATGGCATTATATAACTGTTTGTATCTATTATTTCGGACTTATCGAAAATCTAAATATTTATCATTTAGAAAAATTTCTCACTTGAAAAGATAATAATTAAGCTCTGAAAACAAGTTTAATTCTGAGTTATTCTACTTTTGGATGTAAATTGAAAAGTATTAGACTTTTGGCGACTTATTATTTCGCAGTCGTTAGAGTCATGATAGTTTTGACGCGACAATTATTCAAAATAAATAAATAATAAATACTGTAAAGTCTGAAGAGATGAAAAAAAGTAAACACAAAACAATGACGTACTAAATGTCTGTTATTTATTGATATATATTCAGGTAATTTCTGAAAACAATTCAGCCCCTGTTCTGCCCCTACTATACCACCCATTTCGGCATTGCATTCATTTTTCAGAAAAAAACGTCAATTATTATAATTTTTCACAAACGATAAAATGAGTTTTTTTTAAATAGTTTATAATTTTAAAATAGACTGAAAGAAGAGAAAATCAAATCTGAAATATATGAATGTGTTTAACAATTAAATAATACAATGAATTGTTTTTTATGCAAATTATAAATAAAGCGTTTGAAGGCGTTATTGATGTGAAAAGAGTCTGACGTGACGTTAGTATTACATAACAGAGACGTCAAAATCGCCATTATATGTATTGAATGGCATTTTGAGTGTTTTCTCTATATTTTTCTAATATTATTAACTAATTTAATTGTTTTTCAAATCTAATTGAAAACAAAGTTATTTTTTAATTAAAAAATTAAAAAATAAAATTGAAAATCGATTGACCAATAATTGTTGGCATTAATCAAATCAATTCCTATTGAATGTCATTATTAAGTGCGGAACAAATGTCTGGAATCAGTCCTCAGCGGAAGAATCGAAACAAATGCAAAAATAAGGCCAGAAATGAGACCTCTGAACAAATTCCATCGCATGTATGGCTTTTGTATACGTTTTTTGGTTTTTATTATTTATTAATATTTGGGTTTTTATTGGTTTAGGTTTTGGATGAAATAAATCGCATATTAGAGGGCAGGGAATCACCGATCGGTTCAACTGATGAAGAGATCATTACTGAATGCAAAGCCGATGACTGCGGTCACGATCACGAAGATATTGTCGTACATAAGCCGTGGTTTGATCGCAGTGTTAAAGATGTAAACGTAGACCCAAAGTCTGGTCGATGTCTGTTATGTCGGTGTCAGCACAACCCCGACAGGGCTCGCCTTCTGGCAGGTGTGCTGTCATTTAATGCTGATTTGTTTTAATGATTTTTGATTTGCTTTAATATCTAAATTGTTATTAACTATTATTAACGTATTGTCTATTTATATGACTGAAGCACTTGAGCTGATGAGTGACTCACCTCAAGTCTCTCTTTGGTTCTGTAATTCCTGCAAAAAAGTGATCGAAAAGGAGCGCGAATCCAACTGTTCGGTAACCCTCAAAGTGATGTCCTCTTCGGCCAACTCTGACTGTCCATCACTGTCATCACTGAGCGCAACCACAAATATATCTTCGACATCAATCGCAACGCAAACAACGAACTCATTGTCAACCACAACAACGTCTACATCAATATCAGTGACGACAACCTCGTGTTCGTGTCCCATATGTAAGAAACATGACGGACAACAACATGAAGACCTGCGTTCGTGTTGGCACGAACTCAAGTCAGCTGTTCTTCGCATTTATCGTGAGTCAGGTCTGGTTCTGAACCAGACTTTTATGCAACAAAATCGTATGGAATTAACACTTCATCAAAAATGTCCACTGCCTTCAAATGATAGACTCAAAGAAATAGTTCACAAGTGAGTAATTCATAAGTTTTTACTTCGTTTTTCGCTTTTATATTTGTTATGCAATTATTCAATATTTTATGTTTTGAATTCCTTATGCCCTCAAATGCATGAATACTATACTGTAGTGAGTAATGCTATAAAATACCGGCACTTAAAATACCTTTTAATGCCTACACATAGAAAGGCATACATTGATAGGCATTCGTCCCACTTATCATATATTGATATAACTGTTCAAAAAATACTTCAAATGAATTCTATTTATTGAATTCATTTTAAAATTCATTTTAAAAATAGATGTTTTATGCATTTCATTGATCACAAAACATACAGAAATGTTGGACAGACTCTCACAACGCTTGTATTTTAGGGTCATTTTAGTTATAGCCTAAAACTCAAATTGTCTCAAATGGTGGCGATTTTATTATATTAATTCATTTTTTTTTATTAAAATTAGACTTTGTGTTCACGATCGACATAAACTCTACCAATGCTTGGAAGCACAGGTGAGGCTATTTGTGGTTGAGATGCGTCTCAATCTTCTAAAGCATTTAGAGCACGGATCACAAGCACTCTTCGAAGAAATGATAGACCAATACGGGAAGCTGTGTCGCGCTTCTAAGAAAAGCGCACAATTCCTACAAGAACTGGAGTCTAAGCACTTGCGTAAGTTCAACCTGACCTGGGAGTTCCTTAACAGACGACTCTTCCAAAGCACGGTCTACAGCGACACCTTCATCAAACATGGACTGCCTAAGTATGATATCATTTGTTAATACCTTTATTTTATTTGTTTATTTATTTACTATTTATTTATACTAATGTTTGACAGACTGACGGCATTAACTAAAGATCGATCACTAATTGATATGTACGCGCGATTTCTTAAGTTTGAAGACGAAATGACTGTCATATCAGTTGTTTGGCGAGAAGCCCAACAGTTTATCGATAAATATGAAAAAGTAATTAAAAAGAGATAAAGAATTAGTTTTAATAATTTACGGTATTCATAATTAATTGTTTTATTTGAATCTATAGTTTGCAATTTTAAATAAAAAACGTGCGCTTATCAAAGAATGGGAACAATTTAGTGTCGAATGGGTTTTGGACGATCACGTGTCGGGTGCGGGTAAAGGAAAATTAGGAGACAGTCCGATGTGTATAAAAAAGCCATCGATTGAGTGTCTAAACGCTCGCTTTCTGGAAGAACAAAAGCTTCTCAAGTCTGGTAAAAACATGCAGTCAGTAAACATAGCAGTGGAGACGCAATCTGCACTTCAGGAGCAAATGCTTTTGGCCGCATATGGAGAGTGGGACGCAATCGATATCAAAACTGTATCTAATATTCCTCCGCCTAATAAGCAGCTGAAGAGCGCCACCGCCTCTACACAGGTGGACATGTTATTAACGAGTAAATCAAAGTTTGAAACTAAAGTTGTCGAACATCACGAAGAAGAAGATTGTGAAGAAGAAGATGAGGAGGAAGACGAAGATGAAGACGTTGATGACGAAGAAGATGATGAGGACGACGATGACTCGTGTTCTGACCAGAGCTCTACCACATCCACGTCCACCAGTAATAACCAGAGAGGCGAAGGAGGAAGAGTTTGTGACTGTTGTTATTGTGAAGTGTTTGGTCATGGAATGCCTGCAGTGGCGCCAACCTCTAGAAATTATAATGAAATGAGGGAAAGATTACGCATGAGATTATCCAAAAGGAAAGCAGAAAAATGCGAGAAAAGTGGGGCCACGAATGCGATCGCTCTCGAAAATAACATAAAACCAAAAGAAAATAATGAAGTGGAAGACAAAAGAGATTTGGAAGAGTTAATCAACTTTATTAATGGCACCGATAGTAATGTTAAAGATAAGAAAAAGAAAGAAAAACAAAAGAAGAAAAAAGAAAAGAAAACTGATTCTAAGAAAGAGAAAGAAAATAAACCGATTTCTAATAATTCCAATTCAAAAACTGCCGAAAACAAAAATCATAAGTTAGACAAAAGTAGTGATCATTCAAAAGAGATGAATGATAGCAATCATTGCCATCAAAATACCATTAAACTAAAAGAGCAACAGTCAAAACATGACCATTTAGTTCATGATTCAAAAGTGAGCCACGATATGAGTTTAGACTTATTGACCACAACGCAAATCACACATTCGGGACATTCGGCCACTAATTGTAATAATAGTATTAATGGTGTCACTAATGGCAACACTCGGAATAATAAGAACGGAAACAATAAGAAAAAGATTAAGATTTCCAATGAGAAGAAAGACGACAATAATTTAAGTCAAACTCCGGTTCATATTCAACATCAAAACCTTTCTGTAAATCACAATAAACTAAAAGAACAGCTGGTCTGCAATGAAATTATTCCACACCACAAGACTAATGGCACAAAACAATTACAACAAATTTCAATATCTCCAGAACGAGTCGACTCTGATATGAGGCATATTAAAAGCAAACAGAATAAGATCCACAAAAACAAAAAGAAGAACAATTCTGAAGAAGCACTCTCTCCTGGTATGTCACCTCAAATATCATTTAAAGTAAATCTTTTTCAAATTTCATTTTTTATATCTTATTATTAGATGAGGTGTTTATGCCTAAAGATGATATCGATTTAGATAACGGAGAACTCGATGAGTTTGAAAAAGAATTGGAGGCTTTCAAGAGGTTTGTCATAACAATATATACTCATCGCTCTTATAACATATATTCGCCTCTTTTTCATTATAAACAGATTTTAATTTTGGTGTTAATTAGTTTTAAAATTTTCTTTTCAATTATGCTTTTATTACAGCTACAAATTGTTTATATTTAGACTGATTTTGATGTTTATCTTTTTAGGTTCTGTTTTAATTCAGTTCCTTTGGCCCGAAAAGAGAAAGTGAACGTCAATTTGAAAGACATCGTTATTAAAAAAAGAAACGAATGAATGAATGTATTATTAATAATAATAATAATAATAACTTGATTTTAAATGAATTGAATTTTGGGTTAGAGTTGAATGAAATGACGGCAAAACTATTGTGATAATAAAATTTTAAAACCTTAAATCTATTGAAAGGTGAATTATATGACCGCTTGTAAGTTAAAACTTCACACATTTTTCATAAATATCTTAATCAGCCAATTATGAAAATATCTGTATTTGTTTATTAATCCTAATATAGAATAAATATCGATATCATTATTATGATATAGAAAAGCTCTCAACTTTTGAACCTTTAAATGACTTGAAAGTAATTTCTAATATTTTAAGAATTCTATTGGTGTCACTTAGAAGTTGTTTTACTAGAATTTATTCGATGTAAAGAATGTTCAAAAATGGCATTAGAAATAGTTGTGCCCCAAATGCTATACCGGTTTTAGCCCTTCAGGCAAGTCATCAATGAATTTCTAAACATTATTGCTTAGAAAAGCAAATCATAGGCTAATTATTTCTCTAAATAGTTAGTTATTTAATATTATCGGTAAGTCATGAAAATTAACAAATAAATAAAAGTTTTATTTTTTTTTTAAATTTCAGTCATAAAACACTGTATTTGTTTCCGAAAATATTCAAAGAGAAGAGTTTGAGTTGCAGACTTCAGTTCATTTACTTATAGAGTCTTCGTTTTATTATAAATAATCATAAATATCAGAGCTTTTAATTATTTAATTACAAAAGAAATAAATATAAGTTATAGTATGGAAACAGAAGTATATGAAAAAAGTGTTCTCAAAATTTGAATATAAAAGTGCACTCAAATGACCAAAAATTAGATGACTGTATAGTGCCTTCATATGAATTGTAAAAACTAAAAAACAATTTACATTTGCAACGAATCTTGAATTCCTATTTATTGTTTTTATAAATATCACTAATAATTATTTAGAATTATTCAACATTAATATCGGTGTAAGTCTGAAACCACCACAACTGGTGTACGTCATCTTCATTACAATCAGTTATCTTCACGTCTGCCATACTTTCCAGATTAGAGGTGGTTAAGCACTGACCGGTCGCTACATTAATGATTTGTCCGCCTTTTGTGTGTGTCCACAATTGCTTTTTCTTTTCCTCTTTAGCGGTTCTTTTTCTCCTTCTTTTGGCAAAATTAATATCAATGCATTTACTCATTTGGACCACTTCTGAGTTGTAGTCAGCGGTGGCACAGCTCTCCTCACGTCTGAGTTCACCAGAATTGGTGAGAGTGAAAACCTGATTAGTCCAGGTGTCTGGGGGTCGATCAGGCGAACAGGCATATATTCCTAAATTATGTGCTTTATCTTCATCTCTATTGAGATTATCGAGACATAAGTTTGAAATACCGTTTCGCACAAAACCGTATGCTTTACTGTCGGCGTCAAAAATAAACTTTTTTTCTGTGTAAACATTCTCTAAATACCATTTAAATGATTTGCATTTCAACCGCTTTTTGAGTTCGAGTCTTGAGGACAAGTCTCCGGCATTCACTTTCTTGAGATCGTTTCGATGCATAAAAAAATACTTCTGATAGTCGTCCATCCAAACCAATACTGTTCTCAGTGTATTGATTCCATGCGTGTCTTTACCACCGAATGAATACGGGTGATAGTCCCTGAAGATGTGTCCCACATGACTGCACGGGTGGATTTCGAGTCTTCCCCCGCACTGCCAAATGCGAAAAGAGAACTCTAAGTTTTCTCCACCCCAGATTTCCATAGAGTCGTCATAAGAGCCTATTTCAAAAAAATACTCTCGGTTCACAGCAAAGAGTCCGCCGGCCATTGTTGGAGAAACAGCTGCCTTGGTGGGGTTTTTCTTTGTCGCGTCCTCTGGTATATCGATCCAAGTGAAGTGTCCGCTCCACGTGAAACCTCCCACTTGGAAGTAATACGGATTTCCAGCAAAATATTCGAGTGTCTTATCAGATATCACATCAATTACAGGACAAACAACATTACGCCGGTCTTCTCTAATACGCTCGAGTAAAGGCTCTAACCATCCGGTGGTGACTTCACAATGAGAGTCAAGAAATACAATGACATCTCCTTTGGCTCGTTTGGCGCCTATAAGTCTGGCTCTGATAAGACCCTCTCTTTTGGGTAATCTTATGATTTGCACCCTTTGGTCGAAATGGAAAGATATATATTTGTCTAAAGGAGTGTTGAGTTCACTCTTATCACTGAAGTCGTCCACAAGAATGATCTCATTGAGCAATACGTCAGGAGTTCTGTTCCAAACCGACCAAATGGTGCGGATGAGTGCGGACCAGATCTCATTTGTGTATATTATGACAATAGAAGCGGTTCCCAAAGCTTTCAACGAATATATCACTTTAGAGCACTCGTAAGGACGCGGGTCAGGCAGTGACCGGTTTGGACTGATTCGGTCGCTGATGAACACATCAAAGGCACCTTTTTTGAAAAGCTCTTTAGATCTCTCTTTATCTTCACTATTGTCTAACTTAACGGCTAATCCTTTTTGACCCCAACCAGAGATCACTGGATTTAAACTATTAAATAACTGCCAGTCTTTGGCACTCAACTCGATCACAGATGATTTCCATTTCCTCTCGTGTGGTAATTCTTCGCCAGATTCTGATAATGACTTAAATGAAGAGGAATTCAATGAATCGGAAGAACTGTTTCTTATGGTTCGCGAAAGTAATAGAAATATAGCAGCGATTGAACAAAAGGCACAAATCATTCGTATTATTGACATCTTATTGCGTCGAATCCGTAATAATGACATCTTTTTAATTATTATTAATAATTAATACCAATATTTATATCAATATTTATACCAATTATTTATTACAATTAATAAAAACAATAAAAACTATTTACGAATAAAATATCAATATTTTTGTTGAAAACTCTGTTCAGAAAATAGAAAAATTTAATATTATTTTAATATTAATAATAATAATAATATTTTAATAATTGTTTTAAATATATTTGAAAATGACTCACATTATGAAAGACAGTGAGAAATAAATATAAATTCATTTAAAATATATTATAATTTAAATATTTGTATAAATAATAACAATTTGTTTGACTTTAAATTTCGCACATTTTTGTTAATCATTTATTGAATCACTATTTGAGTCAATACTTTATTTTACGATTAATTGAGAAAAACTTAATAAACTCTAAAATAAAAGTGAATTAAATGAGAAATAATTAAAAGATAGTAAAAGATTGAAATGATGTCAAACTATTACACGTGTGAAAGTCATTAGAAGAGACCGAAGAGACCACTATTTAACACAATAAATAAATAGCAAATACTTGAACGCAAAGCAATTCAATACTAATTTTCTACAACAATTTGGAAGTGAATGTATTCAATGTATTCATGTTTAAAGTTTTTTAACTCCACAAAAAACTATATATTCTGCTCTCAATGTCTGCATGACATATATTTTCACATCGAATTGCAATACAGAGTAGAAAAGTACAAAAGTTTAAAAATGAACTTAACTCGAATCTGACAAACCCTAACCCGACTCGAATCTGACACACCCTAACCCGACTCGACTCTAACCCGTATTGAAAACCCGAACTAAACCCGTTTGAGTTGTTTTATTCTGTATTTTTTAATGAAGACCTTTTTTCTATTTGTATAAAATGCTATCCTTTATAGTTGTAATAAAACTAATTCCTCTCAAGTAAGTCTCTCTCATCATTTTTTATGAATAAGTAAGTTATCGTAAAGTTAGCTTCAAACAGAATTTGTGTAGTATTGTACGGCTGACACCGCTTCAACTCTAAAGGTCTGCTAAAATGAACATTAAGTTCTCGACCATAATTCAAATGTTTTCAAATTATTAAAGTGTCGCTAATATAAGAGGTGACTGTTTGGCAATACTACAGCTCTCAAATGCCTCTAATAATGTTTGATTCAATCCTTTATTACGCAATTTTTCGTTTAAAAAAGCAATTTATCTATGAATTGATTACAGCAGTCTCAAGATCTCAATCTCTCAATTAATTAATTTATTTGTAAACTACTTATTAAGAATGATTTTTCATTAGAAAAGTGTCATGACTTACATTTTACAGTTTTAATCGATATTCAGGACAATTATAAAAAGTTGCAAAGTATGTATTGTCACGACTAACACAACCCCCATATTATCCATATATATATATGGATAAAACACAGATTATTATATAAATAAGTTTTAGTTTTGAGTAAATGTGAGCCCAAATTGAACGTGAGCTGAATCAATGCGTCACAAAACAAAAATGATATATATATTGAATTACATAAATTTGAGCTAACTTTAAAAGAACAAAAGAGGTGTCAAATATATGCTTTTACTCATTTTTCGTCTATTATTATTACTTAACGACTTGAAAATCAGTTATTTTCTCAAATTGTAATTTAATTGAGAATTTGTATCACTATTCGAGAGCACATAAAACAAATAATTGGACGATGGAATTGACTGTACTTCAAAAGAATAATGATCTCGATTCGGATGAAACAAGTGATGAAAATGAGCAAAGTCTTGCACCATATAAACCGATAGCAATAAAGGCTGTCTGGAAGTCGTCCAAAATCTTTGAACCGCATTCAGTCACTTATGTCTCCTCACAACCAATCGATAAGTTTAAGTTTGTTTTTATTGTTATATTTCTTCAGGGGATTGGGCTTTTTCTGCCGTGGAATTTGTTCATCAATGCGGAAACTGTAAGTCTAGTCTTACTTATTAGTTAAAACTTCATTTTCAGTTCTGATCATTTCGCTTCAAATCAAATAAACTTTCTCATGAACTCAAAGCTTATACACTCTATTCTATTATCAAAATATTTTTTTAAAATTAATTGAATTTCATTACTTTTATCTTAAATAATAGTAATAAGTCATTAAACTAAGTCCTGACCTGAGAGCTAAAATAGCAAATCATGTAATCAAACATATTGTAAAAAATTAAATGTGATTTCTATAAGAATTTCAAAGTATGAATATTCTATTTCTTACATAATTATCATTCATTCCTTAGAAAGAAAATCATCTCATCTGACAATGAGATAGAAATTTAGTTAATACTTTTATAACAAAATATAACAATTTTAATGAATGTAAAATTTTTGGCTTCTGGGCTTGGCTTATGTCAAATTTTTCATTTTTAAAAATTCATCATTGACTACATTATTCTGAATAACTTCCGATGGGTCCGAACAATTACCACAAGTTATACTTTGAAGGATTCAACTCATCAATCAATAAATTGATACCACACTTGACTAGATCCCCATCGGGAAGTTGGTCAGATATGGTCAGGTACAAGTAGGACCTGGCCAAGTGTGATAACGATTTTTTTAGTATGATCAATGTAGACTCTACATTGTAGAGTATGATGAGCTGAATCCATGAAGGTTTAACTTGTGGTAATTGGTCAGACAAATCGGGAGTTATCCAGAATAATATAGTTAATGAATTTTTAAAAATAAAAAATTTGACATAAGCCACGCCCAGAAGCCAAAAATTTTATATTCATTAAAGTTGTTATATTTTTTGTTATAAAATAAAATATTAACTAAATGATTGTCAATAATTGTCAGATGAGATGATTCCCTTCTTAGTTAAATAACATATAGAACAACAGGAAAAGTCGGATTATCGGCAAAATCATAGTTCTAAATCACACTTTCGAAAGGGGGATATTTGGGTAGTATTCATACCCCTAAAGTAATGAAAAATCGAAAAATGTTACATTAGTCCCCCTTTATGTTTTAGACCTTCCAGTGACTTTCGGATATGATATTAGCAAACTTGTTTTGATAAAATATATAATACTTGTATTACAATATACTGTAAATTTTAATTTATCAGAGCTTTTTGAGCAAACTCCAATTATATTGAGTTATCTAAACTTAAACACAATTAAAAAATTTTTTTCAAAAAGCGTAAGTCAAAAAAACTCGAATAAAAAATTTATTTTTTAGAAAACTTAAACTTAAGCTTAAAACTAAACTCAAATTAAATAAAAATTAAATTTAAGCTCAATTTATAAGAAAAACTCAAATGATTTAAGATTTAGCTCTTTTTCTATTTATGATATTTAAATTTTGTAACAGAAGTTTCAAAATTTATTAAAGTTTACTAAAGAAATTATAAAATGTAACCTTAATAGAATCGCAAAGTACCCCTTTAATTTCCAAAATGGAAAAATATTATATATTGGAAAACTTTTCTTACTTTACAAAGCAATTATTTTTAGCGGCAAATTTTTTTTGGTGAAAATATTGTCTATTAAATTCGATGAGTTTTATACCCCCCCTTGAATTTTCAGAA
>JAUJYT010000467.1:0-18615 GCA_033996565.1 Nanhermannia nana
TTAAAAATGAATTTAATTTCTAAAAATGTTATAAAATAGTGTTTTTAAGTGACATGTGTTTAATTATTTATATTTATGGCCATAAAAGCATATCTTTATGGAACCGTTGAATACCGGAAATAAAAGACAATGATATAGTACACAATTAATCATAAAACTATTTTTTTGACAATAATAAAAGATAAACAAATTAGAAGTTTTGGGAAGTTTGAAAATAACTTAGATTGAACTCAAAAGTCTGTTCACCACAATTGAAACTAAGAATAGTTGTGATTTTTGTATGGATAAGTGTTGCAGTTGTTGATTCGATACGATCAGACTTAACACCTCTCCTCTCAAGCGTCAACATTTCACTTTTCCCACTGTGAGGTCAGAGTCTCAAGCATTGAGTGAAAGTTAGGATGAATTACAACTCCATCCCGTTTATAATGAACCCTTTTTCAAATAATTTGTCAAAACACTATTTAATAGTTAACTGTTCGGTCGGATTGTTCGGTTAGAGTGAACTCCCGCTTATAGTTAGCGATTTTTGGTACACCGACCTGTTCTCTATAAACGGGAATAAGTGTACCAAAAAATATTGATAAAAATAAACACAGAGTACAGTATGTCTAAAAAAAGATTACAATTGAAATTAGTTATTACACTACTGTATATTAAGTCTAAACCTAATGGAAAAGAAATATTCATATTAATTAAGCTTATCTTATATTTATATAAGGAATTGGAATGGATTTACATGAAGTTTACATTTACATGTATATGAAGTTTAATTATGCATAGTTAGAAAAATATAAACTACATAAGTTATCTACAGCACATCTACAGCATCATTAACACAAAGGGGAGTTTTAAATAATAGACCTTTCGTTCAAACATTTGTTGGTTACTTAGATATAAAAATCTTAAATATAATTAGGTTTAAGTCAAAGATAAAAACTAATCACCAGTTAAAAAGTTTTCCTTAAAACTTTGGTTTTTAGTTTACTTAAACTGATTGTTTATAAATTTGAAAAAATTAGTTAATATTTTGAAATTATTTTGAAATTATTATTCACTGTGTTTTATGTTATAAATTATTATAAGTTATAACTTATAGCTGATTGCATTACCTTTTGAATCATGAATTCCACATAAATTCTAATTTGCTAAACACGAAAGTTTCAAAGATATTACAGCGTTAGAGCGTTTTGTACAGTACTGGCTATCAATTCTCAATTCATTTTAACTGTTCAAAAGTGTTACAAGTTTTTAATTTTGATTAAATTACTCGATTTTGAAACCACTGATTTCAGTACTTTTTTTGAATTCAGGTCAATAATAAGTTTTTTTCAGAAATTTTGAAATATTTTGCAATTATTTTTTAAGATTTAGTTAATGAAAAAGAGCTTAATTGAATTTTTTATCTTCATTGTATTGGATTTAATCACGACATTAAAAAAGCAAAATGATGTCATTGTTTTCTGTTCAATACAATTAATTATTCGAACAATAATTGTATTGTAAACTTGAAAAGTAAGAAGAAATAGGAAATAAAGTAAGTTTTGTGATTTGGTCCACAATAATAACTAGAGATTTTTTCAATTATTTGATAATGACCTATAACCTTTTATAATGATAGAAAACTTGTTAAATTTTCTAAATTTATGAATTATAATGTTATAATTTATAAATTGACAGACATTTCATAACTATTGACAGCATATTAAACATAGAATACTGGTTCTGATACAGTTCTGATTGAGTTTGGCCATAAGGTTGTGCATTTGATTGTTAAGATAAATTAAAATTAAATTTTTTAAAGGATGTGTAAAAGTTTAAATTCAAATTAGTTATATGTGTGACCCAAACCTTAATTACAATCAATTCGCTTCAATTCCTATTTCATGAACTCAAATATAATAATTTATATTTTACATTAAATTTTGTTAAGTTTATAATAAATTTAATTTGAAAAATAAAGAATAACAAGTCTTAATTCAAATCATATTCAAACTTGTTTTAGAAAAAAACTTACAAAAATTATACACAAATACAAAAAACAATTTTGAGCTCATAATCAATAACAGTGAATGTCAAACAGTCTAAAGTGAAATATACAACACAACTAACAGATAATAAGTTTGTTTAAAATGTATTCAATAACTGAAAGAATATAATAATTAGGTATTATTTCTAATGAGTTAAAACACTCCAATTAAGCATCATTTGTACGGGCATTTCGAGCAGGGCTTCTATTCTGAAACTAATCGAATGGTAGAAGAAGTGCACCTCTGAATAGCAATATGAATATAATATAAGGGCAGGTGAACGACGTCAACATAAAATAATTATTATATTATTATTACATATATGCTATAGTTTACGACTTAGAGCAGTAATGAATGTCAAAATTATTAAACAATAAAAAAATCAATAATTATAAGAATAGTTCAGACTCAAAGTTCAATCCATATTAAAATAGGCTGAACTTCAAACAACATAATCCCTGTTTTAATACTATTACAATTATAACATTTATAAAAAGTTTTATTCCTAAAATATTTCATTGCAAGAGTAAATCTCTTACGATCGTTGGTAATAATTATTGTTGGAAATAATGCACACTTACTGTACTTATGAGTATATACAGTAATTGAATGAAAAAAATCAGTAAAACTTCTTTAATGCTGATGAATATTGTATAATCCAATAATAGATCTGTTAACATAATAAGCTGAAAAGCTTTGCCTAAAATTTCTAAGATCAAAAATTAATTTAAGGCAATTGTTTGAAGTATAAGCCATATGTTTTTTGCCTTGAATTTAAATATTTTTTGCAAAAAACTTTTAATAAACATTGCATTTCTCTAATTAGTGATTTTCATGAGAGTTAAATTGGGGAAAGTCTGCTGTAAGGTATCAAAACCGAAATTCGGTGGTTTGAGGTGGTATTTATATTTTTTTGGAAAAATTTAAAGAATTTAATTAAAAATGTGCTAAACTTGAGTATGGAATGTATGATATCTTTGGTATTGTCGAAATATTTTCTAATTTCCTTTACAAAAATCAAAATTAAAAATATCACAGTTAATAAAGTTATTTCACAAAGCCCTTCATGCGTCTCATTTTTACAATATTTGTGAGATTTTCTTATTTTTATCTAATTTTATATAAGTTACAAATCACACGATAATGAAAATATTCAAAAAACTATTGAAACTTATTATTTTTAATCGAAAAATAAGAAAATTTAAATCAAAATATAGATTTCAGGTGAACTTGTATGGAATGAAAGAAAACGGGTTTATTGTCATATCTAATGCTTTTTAGGAAAAAATTAATTTAAAAATTAGTTCATTTGTTTCTATTTATTTAAGTTGTTTAGATTTAAATGATTATAAGTAGAGGTTCTTTCCTTACAACGACTCAACCTTAGCCTAAATATTATTTCTTAAACTATCACTAATTGCCAGATTGCATATAATTTGGTAAAATAATTAATATATGAAATTCAAATTAAGCAAACGAACGGATATAACCACATATAATATTTATAAATCAAAATGTGTATAAATACACAAATTTTCCGACCCATTGATTTTCACATAAGTTACAGTACAATCAGATTTGAGTGTATTGAGAAAAACATTTTTAATGTTTGATTATAATGTAGAATAAAGATCTTATCGATTATTTATATCAAATTCAACTCAGAGATTAATGCATAGTCCGGTACTGTACTGAACTGTACTGTAACAGTACTTAGTTTTATGAATGCCTTACAACGGGTCTGTGATAGCAATTTCTCAAACATCAACTCCTTTCTTGAACATAAAAAATCCACAAAACTTTCATAAATAATCGCTTCCACACCTTCTTTAATACTCTAAGAATTTCAATAGTGATCAGACAGTTTTGAGTCATTTATTTTTCGGGAAAAATCAATCATTATTATGCACTTAAATATAAAAAATTTTGCTTTAAATAATAATTTGTCTAATTTTGAACTTCAAAGAACTTATGATCAGTCAAAACATAATTAAACTCTTTATTATTAAGTGAAAAACTGAAATATAACTCATTTCTATACCTAAAAAGCTTGAATTGTTGTAGCATTTAATTAATTTTCGAGCTGGCATTCAGTGATCCCAAGTGAAGATTATCGGCGCCAATCGGTGGGTAAGCTGTATATAATTTTTTATTATTATTTTACTTTAAAATTGCTATTTATTAAGATATTATTAATAGCTTTGCGATTGTATAACAGTTTCATAAGACCCTAAACTAGTTCATGAAATCTGTTCTCATTTTTGTAATCGAAATAAAAAGTGATTCAAATTCAAAGTGATTATCAATTAATTACAATTTTATTCCATTTTCTTCGGGCATATTCGCAAAAATTGCCATAAAATGCAGTTTTGAAAGAATATATCATTAATTTTAACTGAAAGGCATTTTGATTTCGGGTTCAGACCAATTATAATTACATAAATCTATTAAATAGACTTATATTTGTTAAAGAGATAATCAAAATGAAAATAGTTTTAATTTCTTGGGTTGAGATCTGAAAAGTTATTCTACTTTCCGAACATATATTAAGCTCAAGTCGACGTCGACTCGAGGTTTATGAACTCTAACGTAACTACTAATACATATTCTGTTAGATTCCTGATCGAAGATCGCGTGCTTTCATAATATAAACTTTTACCTTCAGTTCTGTGTAGTGATGTATGTTTGTATGCTTTTCATTAATTTTTTCTATATTATGCTTTTAATTAAGTTTTTTTGACGCCAAAAATTTCAAGAGAAGTTATCTCATTCAGAGAGAAGAATAGGAATAGAGAGAAGTCTTGATAATGAAGTGCTATTTAATAGAATCTACTTTTGTATGAAAATATTATAAAAATACGTGACTATTAAAACAAATTATGATGCAATTTCCTTATACATGTTCAGTTTTATGGTTTGTCCGACTCGTAACTTATTGGATGGCAAGTGCAGCACAAGTGCCACATAAGAAGGACTGTTATTAGGTTTTATAGTGTGTTAACATTCAAATTTATATGGCATAGATTCAGGTCAAGGTAGACATTCAATTGCAAATTGATGCTTAGCTGGAATAATAGAAAGGGAATAATAGAAAAAAATACACAAAAAATCATTTTATAAAACCTAAATGATGTTACATTAAAGCCATTAGAGAGAATACAAAAATTCCGAAAACTATAAAATTGTTTCACCAGGATCTTTTTTCATTTGACATAATAGCGCAAAAAAGTTGTTAAATTTTACAAAACTGAAAATTTTTTACTCTAATGTTGACATTTATAGCAGTGATTTAAATGACAAAATTTACAAGTCATTTACCAATAAAAAAAAGTTTATTTTTACAGCAAACAATTTTTTATTATGATATAATTGCCCCACCTCTTTTGACTGATCGTATGACTACATATCTATTTATTTGATTATTAATTTTTAAAAAATGAAATTTTAAATTTGAAGGACAGGGAAATTTTTATGTATATTCATTAAATAAAAAGAAAGAGCTGTATTGGTATCAACGTTAACCTCCAAATCGCCTGAAGTCCATTCAAAATATGCCATTCAGTGCCTTTAGAATGAGTAAAATATAAGCTAAGATAACAAGTTTATGAAGTATTTTGCAAACTTTCATTAACACAATTTTCATCATAAATATAGTTTCATTGCTTGTAAATTATTATTTCCAATACTTAAGACTTAAAGGAAATATGACTTCATTTTATTTAATGCGCGTCTTAAGCGTTTAATAATTATAACTTTGTAATAGTGCTCAAACATTCTAATCTGCCATAAAATGATTTGAAAATAATTGTATAAATTCTGACAAAAGAGCTCAAAATAATTAAAATTAAAATTGTGATTTACTTAAGCAATTGCTCAATCATTGATTAATATGATATCCTAAGTTAATTAAAATATTGACGGCAATGAGGAAGTATGACATTTATAAGTTAGTATTAGTTAAACATGTATTATACATGTTTTATACAATGGTAATGAGACTCGAGCCGATTGATTGATGGTATCATAAATCAAACTGAATGAGTGCAGACATGATGCCAATGTCTTTGTGTAGCAGTAATCAGCATAATAGCAATCATCATAATTATCGAGAAGTTAGTGTTGTGTCTCTGCCCACTCTCTTATCTTTTAACTATAGGAGTAGACGACTTGTGCAAAATGATGACATTATATGGTATGTATACTCAATATGAGTGCTCTTTTAAGACCGAAAACATCTTATTATATAATTGAGCTGCTATTAAGTCAGTTGAACTGTAAACGTATTCCTAAATTGTATAATAAAAATAATAAAAGTCTATTTAAACAACTTTATGATTTTTTGTGCTCCTACTGAATAAACGGGCAATAATAGCCTTTTTCATTGCCACACATAATAGTAGTGTCTCGCATGGCAACACTGTAACACTGCAACTCTGACAGCACTGCAACACCGCAACTCTGACAGCACTGGAAACACCACTAAGATGTCAACTTTGAACAAATAGGCATTACCAACAGCCTATAAGTTAGTTAATCGCTGGTGCGTTTTCTTAGTTCTCTTGCATTTTTCAAACTTTAGGCTTTCAGGCAATGCCAACGCGCTCGCAAACCAAACTGCGCGCATCCCATCCCAGATGGAATTGAGTTTTATGTATGTGAGTGTGTGTGAGTGTATCGCAGTTGAGAAAATGCAATGAATATTACTTTAATGTTTAGATAAAAACCAAGTTCCGTGTTGTTAAACATTTCTATGGAATTGATTGAAACACAACAGTTTAAATGTATTTGAGTATAACTTTGTGTGATATGAGGGCATTCACCCCTTTCTATATACAAAAAGTAGTTTAGGGTATATTTTAGTTGTTCTGTTAGCTCTATATACAGCTCTATATACCATAGTTTATTTAGTTATTACATAGAATACGAATCATAGCAACGTTAGGCACCGACTGTTGTTAGATGCTGTTGGATACCGAAAATGTTCGATCGCTTCTCTAGTTTTATATATAAGTTGATATATAAAACAGTTTATATCACGATATAGTGCCATAACGTATTTAACTGTCACATAAAGAGCTGTTGCGTTAATCGTATTTTGCGATTTCATTTGACAACGCTTTCACACATGGATTGCCACGAGATTTAAAATCGTGAATAAGATATCTCTAACTCTAATTGAAATCAACTCATCATTGAAAACTCGGGAATATATAGATATTTATAAATATGAGAAGTTTGAAGCTATTAAATAAAAGCAAACTGCGATCTCATCATATCTAAGGCACATATGGTAAGAGTTCCCAAATTGCCAACTAGTTTAAGTGTGTTTCAGTGCCAGTTATAACACTTATTCAGCATAACGTTTATATCATAAAAATTCGATTTACAATCAGTCAACGCGTCCGAACGGCATCATAGTTGGCAAAAATCAGCTAAAAGTTAGACCGACAGTCAGAGAGAGCATTGGATTATGTGCTGCTATAATGCTAACCATTTGTGTTACACTGTAATACTTCTATGATTATCATAAAAACTTCTTTACAGGAGTTAAAACATAATATCTTTTACTTCTCTTATAACTTATGACATATGACTTTAGACTCTTAAGACTCTTAATTCTCAAATTGATTGAACTTTTATTAATTATTATTGTATTAAATATAGTAAATCAAACCAGAAGATGGATGCGGCGGAGTTTATGGAGTCATTGCCGCCAACGAACGAAGGGGTTCGACTGCCTCAAGTACATTATGTCAATTCTGATCACTTGGGCTCTGCTTTCTCTGCCATGAATGTCATGCGACAAAGCAATCAATTGTGTGATATAAGTCTAGAAGTTATTGACTCCAACTGTTCGACTTCTTCAACATCTCCATCTTCTACTTCTGCAGCAAATGTGCGTCAAGTGCGAGCCCATAAGGTTGTATTGGCGGCGGCGAGTGCTTATTTCAATGCCATGTTTAATAGTAAGTTCAATATTAATTATAGTAGAGATAACTTTTGTTTACAAATAGATGATTACTTTTAACTCATATCAAGTTTACTTATAAACATTGTTTACTTATGAACCTAAATGTTTGACTAATACTATAACTTTTTTTGTGTAAATAAGTTTCAAATATTGTTTTCTCTGTCAAAAAATACTTTATTTCACATTTTTTTTAATGAAGTTAATGTTAGTTTAGATAAAGATAATCTCGCTTTCAATTAAAGAAAAATAAATATTAAAGTTAAAGCAAATAACCCCTTATTGAAGGTGAAATGGCTGAACGCAACAAATCTGTGATAACTCTTCATGACATAGACATAACTGCCCTCAATCTTCTAGTCGACTATGCATACACAGGACAAATATGCATAACAGAGGAGAACGTTCAGGCGCTATTACCAGCTGCCAGTCTATTGCAAGTATCCTCAGTTCGTGAGGCGTGCTGTAAGTTTCTGCTCAGACAACTCCATCCATCCAATTGTCTGGGAATCAGGAGCTTTGCAGACGCGCATTCGTGCGAAGAATTGCACACAACTTCTCATAGATATGCATTAGAAAACTTTCAAGAAGTGGCGCTTACGGAAGAGTTCCTTCTTTTACACTTTAGCGAAATAGAAAACTTAATCTCAAGCAATCAGTTAAATATCACTAATGAAGAGAGTGTTTACAATGCTGTTATGCGTTGGGTTAGACATGACTTGAAACAGAGGGAACAACATTTTGGTGCTTTATTACAACATGTGAGGCTACCTTTGACTACACGCACATTCCTTCTCAACCAAGTCAGCGAAGACCCACTCATTCAGTCTAATCAGTCCGGCAAAGACCTACTTATCGAAGCCATGAAATATCACTTGAGTCCAGAGCACAGGCGAAGTATGACAACTGTCAGAACACAACAAAGAACACCCGATGGTTTGCGATCGTACCTGTTCGCAGTCGGCGGTGGATCGCTATTCGCTATACATAATGAATGTGAATATTATAACCCAAGATTAGATCGATGGGGATCTCTGGCGCCCACAACTCAAAGAAGGTCAAGAGCTGGTGTCATAGCACTCAACAGATTGATTTTCGCTGTCGGCGGTTATAATGGAACCAAAGATTTGTCATCCGGAGAATGTTATGACCCGTTAAATAATAAATGGACACAAATTACAAGTATGGGCACAAAACGGAGCTGTTTAGGAGTGGCAGCACTTAATGGTCTTATATATGTTGCGGGTGGTTATGATGGTAAGAGTGGATATTTGAATGCATTTGTGTTAATGTTTTGATATTTGACGATCAGGTGCTTCGTGTTTGAATAGTGTCGAACGTTATGACCCATTGGTCGCCACCTGGACTTCAGTACAAGCTATGGAAACAAGAAGACGGTATTGCAGGTTATCTGTACTCGAAGGCTGTTTATATGCTGTGGGAGGTTATGACGGCTCTAACTATCAGTCTTCGATTGAAAGACTTGATCCACGAGTAAGTGATAAATGAATTTAATGCTGATTTTGAATAAATATTAAATATTGTCATAACGTATGACAGGAAGGGAAGTGGCAGTCAATGCCATCAATGATAAACCGCAGAAGCAGTAGTGGTGTGGCAGCTCTTGACAGAATGCTTTATGTAGTGGGAGGTAATGATGGCTCACTTTGCATGTGTAGTGCAGAACGATTTGATCCATTGAGAAATGCGTGGGAAACGGTTCCGTCTATGCATTCGAGAAGGTATTATGCATTGGCTCTTATATAATAAATTTTTTATTCATCAGATTATTTTCTTATATGATTTTCATAGGAGTACTCATGAAGTCGTTGAAGCTGAAGGTTTATTATATGCAATCGGAGGCAATGATGGCAGTAGTAGTTTGAATACTGTAGAAAATTTTGATCCCTTATCTAATAAATGGACTTTAATTACATCAATGATGTTGAGGAGGAGTAGTGTCGGCGCTGCAGTTCTCGAATGTCCGAATCTCGAAGAAATCCTTTCAGTCAAAATGGAATTGACTCCCAATACATCACTGACTAGTTCTACCATTTCAAACACAACTGATTGATAACAAACCCTTTGATAGTCAAAGTGATTATTTTTTCTTCAAATAATTCTTATATACACTTAAGTGAAGCAATATTTGTTGTAATTCTACTCTTTGTATATTTAAGTGAAATTGAGTGCAACCATCACTTCATTAGTATGTTTATGCGTTCGTTTTTCTTTTAATAAAGCATTTGAATGTTGAGAAAGTAATTCAATCTTTTTTTGAAGAAGCGTTCAATGAATCGGTTATTGATAGTAAACCTTAATCTATCGATATTTTACAAAGCATGACAACTAATGATATTTAAATCAATACTAATAATAAATTCAGTCAATTATTCGTCTATCAAAGATAAACCTATCAAAACGGTTTGGCTGTTTGATAAAAAAAACCTATTTAGTTGCTATGAATCAATTCGTGAGCGCCTACGCATACACATTAAGTTTTACGTAAGGTATAACTTATATAACACGTAAATGACATTTTCTATTTCCCCATATCTTTCTATTTTATGACACATTTATATAAAATCTATCCAAAGAATAGTAAAGAGAAACACATAGAGATAACTTTCGAAACGAAAATAGCTGCCCATTAAATTTTGACTCAGAGCTCGATTCATGCAAAATACGGGCTAAGAATACACAATAGTTTGAAAACATTTTATTTGATTCATTTAATGGATTATAATTATCGCCAGCTTTTGCTTATATATGTTTTTAGCAGCAATTAGATACAGAATTGTTTCATTTTAATTACTTGATTGGTTTGGTTTAGACTTATCATACAATTTAATGCAATACTAACTCAGTACTAACTTCAGTATACTTTAGAATAAATTTTACATTTGCCTTATTTATAGTTGAAGAACGTCTCAAATATTGTTCAGATAATTTACTTCTTTAATCTTTGGGAACATAAAGGCATATCAGGCAGTATAATGGTATCCACGGTATAGATGTTTAACAGTAATCGATAAGAAATTCTCTTTTGGATCTCTGCCTTATATACAAATGTTTTTTTTCACATTTGAACTTTATGTTTGATTCACAAATTCTGATGCAAAAAAAATTTTATTTTTGAGAAGGATTTTGCGGGTTTAGCTACCGTTTAAATTATTCTCATTAATTAATAGGCTGTTTATTATTTTTATTTTAAATCTAAATTTTTATAAGCGTTCAAATATTATGAGATCATTAATATATTTGAGGAAAAATGAAATCAAAAGAACTTAACATTTATGCTAAAAATTAAATGTAATTAAAACCATGAAATGAAACTTTAATATAATAATTAACAATTTTGTTCAAACATAATATGCATACCAATGATATCACCTTTAATTCATAAAAAAAAATGCTTAACTATAAAAACTTTGAAATCAAGCAAAATATTTAAAAAAACAGACAAAAATCATTTTACTCAACAACAAAATCAATTTACGGTAATAGTGTTTTATGCGACAGACAAATAGTTGAGTTTCATTATCAAAAATGAAGTTCACTATTAACTAAATATAAACTTAATATAAAGCTCACATATTTTCCAAGACCTTTTGGGCGCATTTGGAAAGTTTTGTGCTCATTCATAAATCATTTTATGAAGCATAGGTTGACATAAATGATAATAAATTATGCAAATATAGTATCTGACACTCTTTGCAAAGTCACGATTAAAACCTAATCTAAGGCATAAATACAAAGGGACACCAGTTTATGAGTTAGTTGAATAATAAACAAAATTAATACATTATAATAACTTACAATATATTTATGAAAATCATTAAAAAAAATTAGGTCATGGGTTACACCTATTTTGTCATGAATTTTATATCGTCAAAAAATTTTAATTATCATCCAAAGCAATTAATTTAAGCTATATTTGTACTGTAATTGTTGTAATTTCAAAGGAAATTAGTTTTCAAGAATTTTAATTACTCTTAAACCTAATCACTAATGAGATTCAGATGACATTCAGTTACAATTAAACTCAAAATCAATAAAACATTAAAAGTTCAATCAATTTAATAATTTTTTAATTTCTATCCATTATTTAAATCGTATGTAAATACTTAATAATCTTATGACAAATAAACAAAAGTAATGCACGTAATGCACGATTAGATCATACAAATTATTCTATTGATGAATAATTGATTAATTGTTAAATCTAATAGTTTTGCTGATCCTTTAATTATTTCTTAGCGGGTGCAATAGTTGCAGTGGTAATATCAAAATCTTTGTCAGCGATGTTTAACATAAGCGATCCGGAGTTGAGATAAACTCGATTTTGTGATTGAGCGATCTGTTCAATAGTAATATAAATATTATATTAAAATAAGTCAGTCTATGAACTCGTTTTAAATAAAGTAAAACAGATATAACAGAATTTGAAGTGATATCAAATGTAAAAAAATACTAAATTTATATAAAATAGCGATTGTCTTACAGTTTTTGCTATTTGTTGCGCTGCTCTTATTTTCCTGAGTTTGAGATAACCCGGATTTCTAGTGATGGCTGCGCCCAAGTATAGGAACAAAAAATAAAAGTTAAGGAAAATAATATGATATGTGATTTATAAATTGGTTATTTAAGATGCCATCAGATTACTAAAGATGAATCAAATTTGATTTGAGGGAAAGGAAATGGGAATTATACGGATCTATAATTTGAAAGATTATATATTCTTTTGATAATCAAAACTCATTTATAATCCGATTATAATCCGATTACTATAGTCTGCCCTTTACAGCATTGAACGATGACTCGAGTCAGTGATCATTACGGGTTTGACCACTTTATCAATACTAAGATTAACAGACTTTAAATCATAACTCTTAATAAAAGCATTAAACAGATCAATGCTTTGCCACAATTCATCGTTTGGCAAATCAATTATGAAAAGAATGGTTAAGAAAAGGATATCATTGCAGCGGCTTCTGCTTCTCCCTCTGCCTGAACGATCTTCTGCTGTCTCTCTTGTTTGGCCTGTTCTACAGTGAAGGCAGCCCTTTGTGCCTCTTGTTGCGCCACTTGTTTGGACTCAACGGCAGCCGAATATTCTCTGCTGAAACTCAATTCAGTGATGGAAACGTCATCTAATATCAGATGAAAGTCTTGCGCTCTTTCTATTAATTGTTTCCGAACAAGAAGTGAGACCTGTTGTCGTTGTGTTATCAGTTGTGAGGCATTGAACTTTGCAACGACACTCTTCAGGACCTGTTTATTCATTTAAAATAAGGATAATTCAAATATAATTCGTAAAAAATAAACAAATGATCAAAAGCGAGACCTCATTACAAATTGAAGGCAAAACCCTTTCGTCATAATCGACTCCAAGCACTCGATAGATATGCGGCAACTCTTGAGCGTTGGGTCGGGCGAGCACTCGAAGAGTTATATTAACCATTTGTAAGTCTTTACTACCGGTCGGAGAAGATATCTTTCTGGGTCGGGAACGGATGTCATAAATGATGGGCCACTGAAACCATGGAATACTTGAACCAAATAAATGTTACACAAAATAATTACAAAGCATTGCATCAGAAAATGGTTTGCAATAAAGTTACCGAAAATGCAATCCTTCGGAGTATATCTGCTTTTGAATGCCTCCGATTCTGCTGAAGATGATGGCTCTGTGACCGCCATCCACTTCATACCAAACCATTGATTAGTATTTAAATGTAATTTAATTCAAAACAAATGCATTCATACCCGTGTAGACCGACTGCGTGGCCGCATAGCCCAGACCTCCCGCCGCTAATAACAACTTTAGCCCAACGTTAAGACCCGACGGACTTTTACCAAAACGACTCATCAAATCATTCAATTTATTTGCCATTTATTTAAATATTAGTTTTTCTTTAATGTTAAAGTATTTTATATTTTGATAAAAAACAATTGATATTAAAGTCTCAAATATTAACATAAAATACGTCTCACTTTTACTCGATTTTAGCACTACTTTAATGAGAGAGAGATTTAAATGTGTTTCACGTATATTATGAGTGATTTATTATGAAATCCACGCTTTTCTTCAAATTATATTTCAATTTGAACTTTCAATTGAATGTAATAATAATATTATAATATCTTTTAATAAATGGTTTAAATAAATAAATAGAAATAAATTCAATTGAAATGATGTTAAGCTTAAGACTGATTCGTCATAATTTGATGAAATCGTCGGAAACAATGAATTTATTGTTTCCAATGGTTTGTAAGTTAAGTAATAAAATGGAAATCAAATGCTTTCACAAGACGTCAAACAATTCCGATATAATGGAGTTCTTCGACGAAACCAAGAATTGGGGCGAATCTAATGTGAAGACAGGTTTGCGTTCATATGTCATACATTATAATAACAATGTTTTAATTGATTTGTTTGTGGTTAAGGTCGCGGTTGGCGTAAAGATGAGCTCAGGATTAAAAGTAATACAGATTTACATAAGTTATGGTATGTTTTGTATAAAGAGAGAAATATGTTGAAGACAATGGAAGAGGCGGCCAAAGACTGCGCCGAAACGTTTCCCAGTCCTGAGCGTATCGATAAAGTGGAGGAAAGTATGAAAAACTTGGAAGACGTGGTCAGAGAACGCAATAAAGCCTATTGGGATCTGGAGGTTGGCGAAGGAGAGACTGGAGAACGAAAAAGAGTCTTCAGAAAAGATATATTCGGTCGACACCGCTGGTATTCACTCATTGGTGAAGACTTTACTTTTAAAATATAAAAATTGTTTTTTGTGTAAAACTATAGGATTGGATGTTCTGAGCACTTAATACCCTATTCTATAAACAAGAGTTGGAGGGCTTTGAACGCTCCCGGGTTTGGAAAAGGTGTGTCTGAGTTTAATAAGAAGTTAAGAGAGAAAAAACTGGTCCAGAAAAAGATGTTGATTTTCAAGCAATCATTTTATTGCCGCCAACTTTTAAAACGATTTCCTGATCTGGATGTCGAGTATTTACAGGAAAAGTTCCCTGAAGTAAATGTCAAGCATTTGAAGGAAAATTTGGACGAAATTTGTGTTAAAGATCGCTGGAAACCATTCAATTATCTTCTGTATAAACCACAACATTAATTGACAATAACTATGCAATTATTATAAATTGATTGTTAATATATTTACTATATATGTATATCCATTAGAAAAAAGGTTGAAAATGATTACAATAAAACACAATTGGCTGACACTATAAGTAATAGTGATATAAGTCAACAATTTTTGATTAATAAGAATATTTAATCGTTATTTAGTTTAGTTGTAAAACTAGTTGTTTTTTGGATAAAATCAAAGCACAATTAAATCATTAAATCATTTAAATAATAAACTAATGAAGTGTTAAATCTTGTCAATAATCCAAGCGCCGCACTGACCGTTCTTATTGAGTAACGCTTTTGTATGTTTAATAATCATTTCAAGAGCCACTTTATGACTGCCTCCGCCAGCATCTGACATAACAATGGCGTTATTTAACTGTTGACACACACCCTCTCTTTCACTTGGGTTCAAATGCCAGCCAACGGGTGAATTCCATGGATCACTATAAGCGAGTAAACTGAACGCGTCCTGAAGTAGTTTCTTATTGTACTCATTGGTTCCGAATTGGCGTTTGAGCTGTTGTGACAAAGCGTGCAATTCTTTGCCAAACGCGAGCAGTCGAGTGATTTTGGCCTCATTTTCCTCACAAACACTTTGCTCTTCATAATCATTATTGTCATTGTCATTGCCGTCGACATCCATTTTGACGTCATTGGCGTTTCCGTTACAGTCATTGACACCATTAGTAGCACTACTGGGAGAATATGAGGCCAAAGCGTGGGCGCTGGCAATGGAGCCTCTGTCGGACTCATTACCACTGACCCATTCCACAAATTGCCTGCACTTGAGTGCAAACAACAGATTTTGATTGTCTTTTAACACAGAGGGATACAAACGATTGGTCAGTTGAATGGCTTCACCGATCTTTCCGCTCAACACTAACTGCTGTATTCGAAGTCTCTGTTTGATGTGTTGTACGTTTTCTTTGAAATCTAGTTTCGTCGCTTCACTGAACACTTCAGCGGTTCCGCAATAGCCGTTGTGTATAAGCCAGGACTGCACCAACCGGTGAATCGTTGTCTGCCATTCCGTGTATTTGACGGGAAAGTTGACGATTGAGTCAGAAATATGTTTACGCAATGCAATGATATCCTGTTCGATATCATAACAAAAGGGTTCGGAACCGAAGTTGGCCTCAACTTCTTCACCTGGAGTTTGAAGACCAACAGTGGGATAGAGCGCGACATTTGGGAGATCAGGAAACGCAACGCCAAGATTGAGGCCATTCTTGGTGTAGAAACACGTGCCGTCCACCAGATTATAACCACAGCCTATGACATCCCCAGTGGTGAAAGTGGGTCCGTATGGCTGACCTGTGCCGCTACTGTTGAACGAGTGACCGTCGTCTCCGTGATATCCATACGACTGTTTGTCCCAACCGGGAAGCCGTTGCATATTAACCCCCTGCGCGGCCAAACCTATACCCATATAACCGTCTCTTCCTTTACTTATTATTTTAATTTCATAATAATATAAAAGACAGCCGTTTGGTATGGGATGAGTGGCCCTGACCGCGGCCGCGTCCTTATGACCTTTGCCCACACCCTTGTAGTGCACTTTGAGATTGTTTTCTGACAGTGTTATGAAGTTAGCTTTGTCTTTTGTCGACCAACACTTCGGCAGTTCTGAGTCATCCACAAACGGGTACAGATTCCGCAGACGAACCAACCCTTCACTTGTGCTGCTGTTCTGTTGCGAGGAAGAAGATGGAGCCGGAATTGGAGATGAACTGCACGAACGCGACACTTGCGATCCCATCACTTCCATCTGTGGGGCCGGAGATTGTGATGAGGAGGAAGTCATAATATTCAACCTTTACGTTCAAAAACAGTTTTATCCGATTTTTTTTTACTATTCTGTATTTCTCTGAAAATCGATTTTAAATCGCTATTAATTTCTCATTCAATTCAAACAAAAGAATTTAAAGTTTTATAAATTACATAAATTCTACATGGCTACTTGTAAGTGCTTTAATTTACGCGTAATTTGCGTGTAATTTACTCATAATTTACGTGTAATTTACTCATAATTTACGTGTAATTTACGCGTAATTTACGTGTGTCAATTATGTAACTTAAACTGGCAAAACGTCACTAACAAATAATTTGTAATTCATTCTCATATCTGACTCGTGAGTAATAAGTTATTGAAATAAGTTAAGGAAAATATATTTTTATCCATTAATTACTTATTATTTTTCAAGTAATTCATTAAATATTTTTGAAGCATAAGAAATGGTGACTCAAAAAGAAGAGAAAATATAGCGCCGGTCGAGAAAGACATCAATGAAATGCCAGAAAATGTGAACAAAATTGTTAAGTTATTCAACTCAACCAAATCTCTTTTAGAGCCCCAATAAATCCAAACAATCCATACGTGTGTTAAACATACAGAATATGTTAATCGAGATAAAGGAATGAATGCTTTCCACGAAAGAAATTTATTAACTAAACCTCCGTTTCCTGTAATACACATCCAAATAAGTGTTGCAGTATTTATGGCCCAAAGTATTCTCGACAACGGATATAACAGAGCAGAAACCCATCGATTATATGGCTTTACATAAATCCAAAAATATGTGTAATAAATAGCTATTATGTAACCGATAAGTAGTAAAAACCAAATCAAAAGTTTTTCAATCTATAAATTGTTCGATAAATACTTGTTATCAATAATTAAAAATTTATTATAAAACTATTGATAAGATACTGAACTTTTGATAACTTTTTGGGGCGAATTTTGAACACAAAGTAACCAAATGACAGTCCAATGAAATAAACTGACCCGTGAGACCGTGGCTTCTGTATATTTCTGGCCATACATCAGAGATATATTGACTTTATAAACAAAAAAATTAAGACAAATATCCATAGAGTCCTGTTTTGATACCTTATTCCGGTCGATACCACTCCGGAAGGAAAATAATAAATGTAAACAATAATTGATGTCAAAAGAGAAAACATAATTATGATTATAGTATTGATTGTTAAACCAAACTTAATATTTTTATGCAACGCTATTATAACTATAAATGAAATCCAATGGTACTGCATATCAGCCGCGATATACCAGGTATGGGTTGCACACTAGTTATGGATAAGTTAAGCAATTATTTGAATTCATGTAAAGAATAATGACCACTTCCCATAGACCTTCTCCTTTGGAGGCGCCCCATCACGAGTCATATATCAGCTGAAAGATCTCATCGAGTACTACAACTTTTCCTCTTGGATCAACTGATCCGTCCACGGAGTGAAGCACCAGAGAGTGAAAAAGTTCTCATTATATATCAATACATACATAACATACATAATATATTTTCAATGAGGACTTTTTCACACTCTGGTGCTTCACTCCGTGGACGGATCAGTTGGCCCAAGAGGAAGAGTTGTAGTACTCGATGAGATCTTTCAGCTGATATATGACTCATGATGGGGCGCCTCCAAAGGAGAAGGTCTATGGA
>JAUJYT010000468.1:0-18614 GCA_033996565.1 Nanhermannia nana
ATTAATCATTGTTTTTATTAATGTAATATTTTCTGTCAAAATCAATGAAAAACGAAATCAATTTTAATATTAATTATGTTTTTAATGTGCAATAAATTGTAATTAATATTTAATATTTAATAATTTTAAAATTAAATTGAAATTAACCTCAAATTTAAGGTGAGTTCTCATCAGTTATTAATATTTATTAGTCATAAGAATGAATTCAAATAAATGTAATGTAATGTTGAGTCAAATGATTAATTAATACAAAACTGTTTATCATTTTGTTTCTTATCTCATATCAATTGAAACCAAATGATTGACGAAATTATTATGATTTTCATTACCATTAATGTGAATGTGATTTACATATCGCATAGAAACTGATTTTCTCTTATTAAGCAATAATTTGGTTGACATTAACCACAAGTGCTTTGAAATGCATCGAAAAACATTTTTTCTTTCATTCAGTATTTGAATTGTGATTTCATTATTAATATGTTATTAAATCTAAATATTATCTAAAATTTTCAATTGTTTTCAGTGATGGCTTTGATTTGTCTTAAGCCAAACAACTGTATCATAACATTGAGTGTGATATCATTGATGGCATTTATAATAACAAATGTAATGTTTTTGTAAGTTTTCCAATAGTTATAAGTTATAACCTATTGAATAGACTTTGGATTAAAGTTGAATTTATTTGAAAATGTTTAGGAAGAATACAAACACAAATAGCTTTTCACTAAATAAAGTGAATATAAAGCTCGTAAACAGATCTGATGTACTCATAGATGAACTGATGGAAACACATAAATGTAAACCTGTTATAAACATAATATTCTTGAAGACCCACAAGTGCGGCAGTTCTACAGTTCAGAACATATTTCTACGCTATGGCGACATCAATAACCTAACCTTTGCCCTCCCCAGTGATGGTAACTATTTGGGTCATCCGCGACCCTTCACTCGCCGAATGGTTCCACCGCTCAATACAATTAAATCGAAATTTGGTAAAGTTTATAACATATTCACACATCACACGAGATTTAATTACAATGAGATTAAAGCTGTTATGCCTTTAGACTCAGTGTTTATTACTATAATTCGTGATCCGGTTTTACTTTTTGATTCTCTTTATAACTATTATGACCTCAAAAGCACTTACAAAGATTTCTCATTTAAAGATTTATCAAATATTTTATATTCAAATTCTGTAAACAGTACAAAAATTAATTATAATAAGCGATTTCTCGGAAAATTCGGTAGAAATCAGATGAGCTTTGATTTAGGACTGGACTCATTCTATTTCAATAACGTGCATATAATTAATCAATTTATTAGAAAATTAGACAACATTTTCAAACTAGTAATGATTGCGGAGCGAATGGACGAAAGTTTGATTTTATTAAAACATTTGCTTTGTTGGCCTATTCATAATGTTATAGTTTTTAAGCATAATGTAAGGTATCGTTTAGAAAAAGAGAGTTCAATCATGGAATTGAATGAAAGGGAAAAAAGCAAACTTCGTCTTTTGAATAGAGCCGACCAAATGCTTTACGACTATTTTTACCATAAATTTGATTTACAAATAGCAGAGTTTGGTTACGAGCGTATGAAAAGTGAAATCCAAATACTTAAATATGAAACAAATAAACTTTACCTCAAATGTGTAGAAAAAGAGCTTTTATTATCAGATCTGTTGCCTAACAATACATATTATTTGCCAAAAAGTCAAATTTTAGGGATTAAAGTAAAAAATAGTTCAGATCCTATTTGTTGGTCATTAACAGCTCCCGAACTTTTATATACAGATTTTTTAAGGCAGAAACAGCTCTACTTATTTCCAGACAAATGGATCACAATTAAGTCTAATAAAAAATATTAATATTAATATATTTTGAAAGAGTCATAGATTACTAGAATAAGTGCTATAAATATGTTGACGAGTATCATAACAAAAAAGAGTGGCTTAAACAGCCATTCATAGTAATTGAAAGGCCAATACTGATACTGTACAGGAGTTATCATATTTAAGTATTATAGTTACAGGTGGCACAGCTTTTACTGTATATCATTAATTCGAGTTTTCAATCATTTAATAGTCTTTCAATGATATTTAGGCTCCAAATAAGTGATGAGTTTCCGAAAATTTAAATCTCTAATACTTAAATCACGATTCAATTGATATTTTGAAAATGAAAAGTTTCTCGACTCGACTCGTTTCTCAGTACCTCTTGATCGTGACTCGATACCTAACGCTAATTGTTATTTACATATTTGGCGAATCAATTACTCACTGCTATAATACTCCAATTTGAAACTCGAGGTCCTGTACTTATAAGAGGAAACACAATAACACGTGCAATAATTCATGGTTTGAGTAATCCATAAAAATCACATTTTTGATTGAACTCAATAGGAAGTTGTGATATTTATTTATTAAAACTAATTCCTTTTGTAATATAAAGTATAGCTGAGTATTGCATACCGTATTTGCGGTGATATTAAAGCCCTGTCAAATGATAAACAGGTAATGGAATGCTTGCTGTCATACATAAGGAACATATTCTATTGTTGTTATTTACTGCGGTGTTGGCGCACTTGTAACTTATATGTACTTATGGGCCTTGCAATTGCTCGAAAACAATGGATTTTTGCCCACAAAATCCAGTCAAAGAATCGAGCGGGGTCAGGATTCGAACCCACGATCCTTCGATCATGAGTCCGGCACCTTAACTCACTGCGCCACTTAGACCACTAGGGTTGACGGAAATAGGAAAATGAAAATTTGTTTGTTTTAAAACGTTTTAAAATGTTTTAAAATTACTGACGGCAGATATTGGTCGAACGCTTTAAACACACATTTTTAATGAATTAACTTAGAGTTGATTCTAAACTAGGGTGACAACCTTTCAAATACGAAAATATTTATGACAGTTTTATCTGTTTCTATTATGTGAATGTGTTTTAGTAATGTTTTTAAACAATTTTGACACGTTATATATAATTGTTTTAAAACAATGATGTTAAAAAATGTTTTAAATTATTTTCAAATGTTTAAAAACGTTTTAAAACAAACAACCCTACTCCTAACACATGACAACACTTTTTAATCATGATTTGAAAAATTAGAGTCAAATAAATATTATTTAGTTTTAAATCTATATTATGATGATGATCCTTAAATTCTATGTTAAATACTGTACAGTACATTTTTGGAAACAAAAAGTCCCCCACCTGGGCTCTGACTCCCCCTTATTTATTAATAAATAAGGGGGGAGGTCAAAGCCCAAGACCAAGTGGGGGATTTTTTGTTTCCAAAAGTATACAGTACATGCTTACGCATTCCATTGCTGTGACTGCTTTTATTGTCATTATGGATAGGTATCGACAATAAAACCAGTCGTCCCTAAATCTTGAATCGGAAACTATTTGTTAACATAGTTTCATGTGAATGAGATTTGTATATAAAATGTCTTATCGCAGGGACATTGGGATATGTCTGTTGGTTCACCACTAAAAGGGAATGCAATACGATGTAAGAGTACTTTACATAATTTACTTATATTGTGATATTTGTAGATTTACTCAAATGTTTTCAATTAATTGATAACTTTTGTGAATACAGTTATACAGAGGTTTAAATAACTTCTAAGGAAGAAAACTTCGCCATTAATTAATGTATAAATAAATATGAATCTCTTTGTTCTGAATTAGTAATGGAAAACTTACAATTTTAACCCCAATCCCATCAAATCTCAGGCACTTATTTGCTATCCCGGTCCCATCCCATGGGTTTGGGGGTGAGATTTCCATCACTATTTTGTATCTTTATTATAGCAAATTGACTTAAATGTTAATTAGTTCTCAAATTGAATTAATATATTAGAATTAATTAGCAATTAATTATTTATTTATCTGTTATTAAACTTTTAAAAGGAGGCCTTTTTATATATCAAATGTTTTATAATGTGTTTAATTTTTGTCATTTTTTAAATCTTGTAATTTGTAATGAAATCAATTTGTAATCAATTGGAAACCGCTATTATGTAGTCAAATAGGATTTTAAACTGAATTAAAGATCCATTATTTCTATTATTTTAAGTTCAATTATGAATCAATGACAGAATCTTAATCAATGAATTTTCAAAATAATTCTGTTTTAAGATTATTATTAAGAAAATATCATATAATTTAATTCTTAAATTAAACTCAAGTTTTATTGTATCAAAGAATTATCAATAAAAATGTGAAATTAAAAAGAGTAACTTAACGCATAACTTATAACCTGATTCTAACGCAATCAGAGCATCGCTTTCTTTACTCAAGCATTAAAATTAAATAACAATTATTTAAACTTTTGTCCACAAACTTTAGAGAAATAGTATTTTATTTATATTGATATCAGAATCACACAGTTTTTTTCATAATATTAAATTTTATGTTCAAATGTTTAACTTTATTTTCATTCAAATTTTTAAAAATTAATAATTACCTCATTTGTTGAACTATTAGATAACAGAATATACTGTATGAATAACTATTGAAGAACATAACCCAAGCTCGAGCTAAAGCTCAGGTTTTTAAACTCCTATTGCATGAATTAAAGTCAAGCCTAGATCTGTCACTATTCTTACAATTTAAATACAAAATTAAAATAATTACATTGAAAATACACTTAAAAAATAATTTAGTTTAAATTTGAAAGATTTTCATTCTTAAGCAGTTAAAAAATGGATTATACAAAAGATCAAATCATTCACTATCTGTTCATTTCAATATTTAAAATCTTTTGTGTTTCAAATGCTTTAATAGTTATTTTGATATCCAATGATTAATATATACTTTGTATCAATCTTTTAATTCTTTTTAAACAAAAATTCAAAAAGAAATTTATTTATAAAAAAAAATGCTTTTTTTATAAGCATTTAAAATAAGCTCAAAATTCCCCCAAAAAAATTTAAGCTAAATGTGATGCCAACTGAGCTTATGGTCGAATAACCTTTTAATTAATTTTCCTTTTATGTTTATTGCGGTCATTGCTTTCAAATTATTGAGTTTTATCACTACCGAAAAGTTTTTTCATTTCTTCAAAACCTCGTTACTATTAATGTTAGTTTTATGGTTATTTTGAAAACTGTGTATTTTATGAGAAAAAATGTTGAGTCGTATTATGAATAATGTTAGAAGAAAATTAAGTAATCCTCTGAAAGGTGAGACCCATAAAAATTCGTGGTTAAACATGATTAGAGTTCATAATGAGAGGAAAGTTTCGCTTTTATCTGAATACGAAAGAGTCAATTATAGAGAAGTGACAGATGTTTGCGAACTAAATCACAGTGTTTTAAGAGTGAATCACATTTGCCATTCATCTACTATTGAAGATATTGCTAGTACTTTTCCAAATGCTATAATGATTATTGTGGAGAAGTGTCGCCCAAATAAATGTAAATCAGCTTTTATTGGGTTTCAAAGTGAAAGTGAATGCGTTAAAACATTTATTGACGCGAATGAGCTCCAAATTAATGGTTTTAAAGTAGTGGTCACTTTCGCTGAAATTACTTTTGAAAAGAAGACAATTACAAAAACTGAGGCAAACAAACAAAACGATGTTTAAAAAGAAAAAGTGGTTTTAAAAACGCATTAAATGAATGATGAAAAATATTAATTTGCAAACTCTGATAAAAAATCAAAATAATATTGAGTTTGACTTATAGTTTATTGAATTAAATTTCAGAACAAAATAATTTATTAAAATCTAGAAATTTTTGTGACTTATTTTAATAAAAATTATTTAAAATTAAATAAAGATTCAGAAATTTATTTTTTATCTTTACGAAGCAATTCATCGAAAACATCCCATATATAATTGACATTAACTCTATTTCCCAACACAATGATCACGTTTTGGACTAATACAGAACGAGGTCTTCTAAATCCAGTTTTTGCATACTTTCGAGCAATTTTTGGATATAATTCAATGGTTGCTAAACATATCTTTTTTATAGTTTCTCTGTCTTTAATTAATTTCCAATTAAATTGATTGACTAAATCAATAGGAGTTCGCTTTTCATTCTGAAAATATAGTCCTAATAAATCACTGGCAGTTCCCAAAGAAATCTCTTCATTAACATACATATCAATTATTTGTGAAATTAAATTCGGACTCAAAGGACATGATTCAAAATCGAATTTTAAACTATTTAAAGCAGACCTGAGATCAGAATTAATAAACTCAAAAATAATATGATATTTTTTTGATTTGCTATAATTGGCGATATTCGTAAAAATGTTCGTCATTCCGTTCTCATTCATGAGCACAAACACTTGCTCTAAACTTAAACCGTAATTGTTTATCAAACTTTGGCGCAAATCATTTGGCAATTGTTTGATCTCTTTTCTAAAGTCATTTATATTAATCAAATGAGACTCAGGCTTAATGTCTTTCTCGTCACATAATAGCAAAGGAGGTAAATTGGGTTCAGGCATAAAGCGATAGTCTTGAACCACTTCCTTATCCCTCATAGGAATAGTTTGTTTCTGTTTGATGTCATACATTCGCGTCTCGTTCACCACTTGACCGCCTCTTTCAATGAGTGATATTTGACGCCATATTTCGTATTGAATGGCGTTATACATGGATCGAAAGGAATTCAAATTTTTGACTTCAGTCCTGATACCAAAGGGCTGATCAGGTCTATGAACAGATATATTGGCGTCCACTCTAAGCACTCCCTCTTCCATTTTACAGCTGCACGTCTTCACCTCCTTTAGAATCAAAACCAATTCCTTGGCCAGACAGACCGCTTCGTCAGCACTTCTCAAGTCTGGTTCGAACACAAACTCCATTAATCCAATTCCCGCCCGATTTAGGTCTATAAGACTCCTGTTATTGATGTCGTCCTGTAATGACTTTCCTGAGTCCTGTTCTAATTGTATTTGCTTTAAAAGTGAGCGCTTTATGTATGCCTTGCTTTGTGAGTGAGTGTTGTGAACAATGAATTCAATGAAACCATTGCTTGCAATCGGATCTCTTTGTTGTGTGATTTGAAAGCCTTGAGGAATATCTGCGTAGAAGTAATGCTTTCTATCAAATAGAGATCGTTTCGCTATTTGACAGTTGAGGGCCAGACCTGTTGTGATCGCAGACTCAACACATCGCCGGTTAAGCACAGGTAGTGTTCCGGGAAATGCTGTGTCGAAGAATGAGACCTCACTATTAGGCGCTGATGTGTATGAAGTGCCGGCGTCAGAGAACAGCTTTGATTTGCTTGAGATCTGCGCGTGAACTTCAAGTCCTATAACACTCTCGTATTGACTCAACTTTTCGTTTAATAAATCATTTTCTTCTTTCAAATGTTCGGTCTCTTCACGCGTTTCACTCAAAAGACGACAATTCACTGATTTTAATGTTAATGTTAACACTTTTTCCACTTTTAATCTCTTCAATAATAGCATTGTTTTCATTCAAATTATTAAAACATTAATTCATTTAAAATAAAACAACACTTTAACCAAACTTTAACTTCTATTTAATGTTTTGTTTATATAATGAATATTTAAATAATTAAAATACAAAACGTTTGTTTACAAATAAAGTAAACTTAGTGTTGACTCACATCATATCAAAGTCATAGCGATTTAGTGTTCATTTGACTCAACTCTCAAACAGCTCTCAAATACTTACAAATACTAAAACGTAATATAATTCTTAAATTTGACGCAAACGTCGCTCTAATCATTAGTTTCAATGCTTTATATAATACATAATAACATGTGTTTTAAATCAATGTCTTATTGAAAAACAGCTGATTCTCAATATTTCTATTCTTTCAATTGAATTATGAAATAAATTAATAATTAAATAATTTTTATAACAAATTAGTTAAAGAAGTGATTAATTAATTAATTGATTAATAACTAAAATGACAACAAAGAGAACGATTACAGACTTTTTCTCAAAAGACTTGAATTATTTGACAAAAAGTAATAACAAAGCGATTAATAATAATAACAACAAAAGCAAAATATGTGCGAAACGAACAAAACTAGACATTGAAGAAGTGGTTTTTGAAAAGGAAGTGACAAAATGTGCGGATAATATGCATAAAGAAGTGGTGCAACTCATTGATAGTCAAGAATGTGATGAATTGAACACTAATTGTAGCGAAACTGCAAAACCATTTGAAACACCAAAAGAAGCTCTCAAACAAGTCTATGGTTTTGATTCATTTCGTTCTTCACTTCAAGAAAATGCGATAAAATGCGTAATAAATGGAAAGAACGATGTGTTCATATCGATGCCGACGGGCGCCGGAAAATCGCTTTGTTATCAATTGCCAGCAATTTATGAGTCAATGAGAGTGACAATAGTTGTTTCGCCACTCATTGCACTCATAAGTAATCAAATTTCAGCGCTTAAGAAGTTATGCATTAATGCGGAGACAATTAACTCTCATTTGCCTTCTAATGAACAAAAACGTATTAGAAATGAGTTGATGTCCAACAAAGTGAACATCAAATTGCTTTACATAACCCCTGAAATGGCTGCCACTCAAGGATTTGGTTTAATTGTTGAACATCTCTATAAAACCAATCAATTGAGTCGAATAGCTATAGATGAGGCCCACTGTGTCTCTCAATGGGGACATGATTTCAGACCCGATTATCTCAAACTCGGAAGACTTAAACAGCGTTACGCTTCTGTTCCGTGGATTGCGTTGACTGCCACCGCATCAGCAAAAGTGGTCGAAGACATTATATCGCTGTTAAAACTTCGAGAACCAGTTTCTAAGTTCAGTTGTCCTAACTTTAGGTCCAATTTGTTTTATGACGTGGTTTTCAAAGATGTCGTCAAAGAGCCACTCATTGAGCTCAAAGAGTTTGTTTTGAGCGAAATCGGACCCCAAGACTTGCCTCCGCCTAAAAGTGATAAGTTTTGTAGCGCTAAGAGTTTCATTCAAAAGCCAAATGTCAGTCAAACTGGTGTCGGAATTATATATTGCCGGACACGAGCTGTTTGTGAAGATATAGCGAATGCTTTGAGTAAATTTGGAATTAAGGCCAATGCATATCACGCGGGGATGACTGCTCATCAACGAAGGGAGTGTCAGGAAAAGTGGATGTCAGGCATAATCAAATGCATTGCCGCTACGGTTAGCTTTGGAATGGGTGTCGATAAGGCCAATGTCAGGTTTGTGGTGCATTGGAATCTTCCGCAGTCTATAACCGGCTATTATCAAGAGTCTGGAAGAGCAGGTCGTGATGGAGAGGACGCTAAGTGTCGGATATATTACTCAATCGAAGACAGGAATGCAATCTCTTATCTTATTAAACAGGAGAGTGAGAAGAAAATCACTCAAAACATCACTTCTAATAACAAACAAAACATTGAACCGCACGAAGCGCTCAAAAGATTCGAAAAAATGATCAAATATTGTGAAAGTGGTGTCAAATGCAGGCACTCATTACTCCTTTCAGAGTTTGTTGGCGACGACAACATTATTAAGACGGGATGCAAATCAAGTTGTGATGTTTGTACTGAACCTAAAAGAGTTCAAAGAAGAGTTCAAGAGTTCGAAAGCTTTCATTTGGCCAAAAGTCTGAAAACAACTCAAAGAATTGATGACGGAGACGACTGGGGTCTCCCTAAATATGATGTTTCGCAACAATTTGAAAAAGTGGACTCTGAAGAAAAAGATGCTTCATCAATCAGTCATATCATTAAACAACAATTTAAGAAAAGAAAAACTGTAAGACGAGCACAAATGTCAAACCATTTCCCAAATCTAGGCTTTAGGAATGCGACTGATGTTCTTGAACCTGCAAATCAAAGAATTAAAGACATTGACTTGGGTTTGAGGAATCAGTTCGTTAACAAATTGAGAGAAGAAATCGATCGACACTATAATCACGTCAGGGTTTTGGACAAATCTATTGAACTCAATAGTACTCAAATCACTCAAATGGCCGCTAAATTTGAATTAAATGTTTATAAGACCAGAAATAATAAGATTATGTATAGGGCGGGCATTACTGACTATGTGAGGCAACTCAAAAAAGCTACTGAAACCACAACAATTCACCACTCACTCAAAGATTTAAGTTCATCACAGAATTCAGTTATTGAGATGAGTCTAAAGAGTCAAAGCAATGTTTAAGACACTTAAAAGTCTCAGTTTTACCAAATATTACTGTAATTCACTTTAAATTATTATTATTATTACTGTATTGTTATGCAGTATTTGATTGATTATAAATATTTAAAATTGTAAAATATTAACTTCTCTCTCACTTATCAAACGAGTTAACATTTGCATTAAACTGTTCCGATTTTAGTACTTAAACGCAATTACTTTTATAAGTTTGAATCACTTATTATTGAAATGAATGCCTCTCATTATCGATATTGAAATCAATTTCATATCAACTATAATTTTGGAAACCTTTTGATAGAAATATCATTTCAAGTAAATGAGTACCGGTAAGAGTTGTCTCATTTCTAGAGTGAGTCTAATGTTTATGCAGTATTTAAAATATAAAAATTGTAACTTAAGTTTGAAAATAAAATGTAAAAAAGTAATCGAATGTTACTATTATTTATCATTTAATAATAACTCATATTAAGCCAAAAATACATTCAAAATCTTAATTTAGTGAAAAACCAGCGGTTCTTTCCTGATTTGTAACGTTCTTCGAATCGATTCCTAACCTCTCGACGAGCTTTTCGTTTCTTTGCCTGATCTTTAGTGACATCTTTACTGGTAATGGCTTTGTCGAAATTCATTTCAACCAAATATCTGTTAAATAAAACTAATTTTTTATACAATTGCAAAGCAATGCAAATGAACGGCAAAACAATGCAAACCTCGTTGGCATCAAATGATTGTAATTGAAAACTTTGACGAAAGGTTTGATTTTATTCCTCTTCGCCTTTTTCTTTTTGCCCATTTTCTTAAGAATAGGTTTGGGGTATCTGTCAATGCCAGCCACCAAAGCGTGTCCATAACTCTTATCATTAGTGCCCTCGTCGTGGTTGCGAAGTATCACCGCTTTACGTCCCGCATACTTTCCGGCCAACACTAACACCACTTTTCCGGGTTTCATAATTTTACCCATTTTTGCAAACTTTAAATTAATTAAATCTCAAATTAATCACAATTTAATTAAAATTCAAACATTAAAAAAACACAAACCTGTTATTGTGTGCGGACTCAAAAGGAAAAGGAAGTGATTTTAGATTTACTACAAGTCATAGAATACGTCCATTTTAGTAAATATTTTAATCAGCAATTCGTGAGAATTTTGTCTATAAATCACAACTTAATAACAGACGTAATATATGTTTGAGATTTTACATAAAATGATTGGTTGTTTGGACTATTTTGGGCCGACCTTTAAGGACACGTGTATTTGTTGTGAGACGTGTTTTAATTGATCACCTCTATGGGCCTATTTCTATGGGATTTACATTTTATTGTTTTTAAACTTTTAATTTATTGATAACATTATAATAATTATTATTTTCTTTTCTTATAATTCTCTAAATTAATAGATTTATCACTAATTATGCTTTGATTTTGAGTTAATGTTAAATTATTAAATACTGTATTGATATCGAAATATCATATGATATATAAATATTTGATATGATTTGTAAACAATATTTTGTTTATTTGAGAAATGTTTAAAAAAATCGATAAGACTTTTGATTGAGTGATATTTATATAATTTATTTATAAATTATTATTATTGTAACTCATATTTTGTTTAATTTATACCCGATTTGACTGATTGGACATAACTTTACTCTACTTTACTTTATGCTTATGTTTGTCGAAAGTTAATCAAAAACTTTCCGCAAAAGTTTTTAATTGTTTACTAAATATTTAATTTAAAAAAGTTTTTGATGATTACATGAATTAATATAATTTTATAAAATGTTATGTAAATTATTAAAATATGATTTACTTTTATTGACATTACTTTATTATAATGAATGTCTTGCAATTACTCGACCGCTAACTAAACAAGAAATACATAATTATAAGTGAGTTTGCGATTAATTACTATTAAGTGTAATATAATTAGAAAAATTCTAATAAAATCTGATAATTAAAAAAACAATTAATTAAAACCTTTAACAGAGAGAAAATCGTTTCAATGTTTTATCATTCGTATGAAAACTATATAAAGTATGCGTCAAATTATGACGAATTACAGCCGATTTCATGTCAAGGAATGGACACTTGGGGCAGATTTTCTCTTTCACTGATCGACGCATTGGACACACTGGCAGTGATCGGCAATTACAGTGAGTTTCGTCGCGTTGCACAACTTGTTTTAGAGACCGCTGACTTTAACACTAATATCAATGTTTCTGTTTTTGAGACCAATATTAGAGGTAAACAAATAAATGGTTTAAGTAATACTAACTTGAGTTTAAACTTAATTCAAATCGTTATAAAAGTGATCGGAGGCTTATTATCAGCGCATTTGCTTTCACATAAAGCTGGTATGAAGACAGAGCCGGGCTGGCCGTGTGCCGGACCTCTTCTGCGTCTGGCAGAAGACGCAGCGCGAAGAATACTTCCAGGTTTTGGTCTATTTTTTAGTTGTGATTTATATCTTAAAAACAAGAATTCATTATTTAATTATAAAATTTTGTTTAAATAATACATTTTGTGCGTATCACAGCGTTTGAGACCAATACAGGTATGCCTTACGGAACAGTCAATTTGCGACACGGAGTACCTGAAAACGAGACGCCTATAACTTGTACCGCAGGTGTCGGAACTTTTATATTAGAATTTTGTACTTTGAGTCGTCTGACCGGTGATCCTATATTTCAAAAGAAAGCCCTGAAAGCTGTGAATGCTTTGCATAACACGCGCTCTAAAATAGGTTTGGTCGGAAATCATATTAATGTTCAGGACGGGAAATGGACCGCAACTGAAAGCGGGATCGGAGCCGGTGTTGACTCTTATTTTGAGTACTTAGTCAAGGGAGCAATGCTTTTACAAATGCCTCAATTAATGGATATATTTTACGGTAAATTAAATATTTTGCTTACAATAGAATCTGACGATTGATGTGATATTGACTCTTATGTTGATTATAATAGAATACTATCAGGCAATTAATAAGTACATCAAAAAAGATGATTGGTATGTATGGGTCAGTATGACAAGTGGCACACCAACTATGCCTATCTTCCAATCTCTAGAGGCCTTTTGGCCCGGATTACTGGTATATTAGTCTAAACTATTTATTATGAGTGACTCAAAGTTTAATAACTATCACTTTGCAGACATTGATTGGTGAAGTGGATCAGGCGAAGAAGTCTTTGTACAATTATCATCAGGTGTGGAAACAGTATGGATTTGTTCCTGAATTCTATGACATTCCCAATTCTAAATTGAATAATAAACGCGATGGATATCCGTTGAGACCAGAGTTTGTCGAAAGTGTTTTCTATTTGTACAGAACCACTCGTGACCCGCATTTACTCCAAATCGGTGCCGATGTTATCGACTCTATTGAAAGTTCTGCTCGAACTGAATGTGGTTTTGCAACTGTGAAGAGTGTTTACGACCACAGCATTGAAGACAGAATGGAATCTTTCTTTTTGGCCGAAACTTTGAAATATTTATATCTTCTTTTCGATGAAACCAATTTTGTTCATAACGACGGCTCAAAAGGAACTATTATTGACAGAAATGGAAGTGAATGTGTTGTTGATAGTGGTGGTTATGTCTTCAATACTGAGGCGCATCTCATTGATATCGCAGCTGTTTATTGCTGTTCACAACAGAAGAATATCGAAGACAATATACTTTCTGATTTTCAGAGCAATTTAGATCTCTATTCAATTTTTGATTCGCAAACAAAAGTTAGTGATTCTTTGGATATGTTTAGGCAGAAATACCAAAAATTAATTCATTCTGAAACAGATATTTCTGATGATACAGAAAATAGTGATATAACTGTTGAAATTTTAGCAGAAGATGATTCCTCTGAAATACCAACAGAACAAAGTCGTTCTTCAAAATTAATATATGAAAGCGATTACTTCTCTGAACCTGAACCTGAACCTGAATCTGATGAACCATATAATGATTCAAATTTAGACCTAAATTTACTCGATAATGAAAGTCAAGAATTAAACTTAAATCAAATAACGGACAGGAATGGAAATAAAAATTCTGATTTAACTGTATTAATGCCTTCAAAAATAGAAAATATAATTAAATCAGACGCCACTTCTGATGAACCCTCGAATTCAAATGAATTATCAATTGGAGATTCACTGTCACCTACTTTAGAATCAAGTTTGAGTCCTGTGAACATTCCTAATGTTGAAAAAACTGAAGTACAAGATTTCAATGTTGCCAGTGATTCCACTTTTAATAGTGAAGAAATTGTGTCGCATTTGACTATATCTTCGAGTGCATCACTGGACAAGACAGACATTCCTGATACTATTGTGGTTGAGGGAAGTTCTATATTAGTTCCTGAAGTGATACAACCGACGCATTCCATAGAGGGATGGCATTCAAAATCAGTTGACGATGACTTCTCTGAAGAAGTTTTGTCTATTTTAAGTGCCAATACATTAGTTAGTGATAAACTGTCTAAAGATATAATGCAAGTATTATTAGACAATTCTGATGAACTTAACGAGTTGTTCATTAATTCTTCGGCTGTAAATACTATTAATGATGCGTTTAATACTTCGAGTGTTAATTATGAACTTTTATTATGTCCTTCGCAACCATTTCTATTAAGACTTTCATATTTTGGTCAAATGATTGTTTTAAATCATAAATAGTCACCAATAAAATAATAGATTAATTTTATTATTCTCTTGTTTATTCATTTCTAAATTGAGTTATAAAACTAATTTCTCAAACGCTTCTTACAGTAACTGTGAGTCATCTAATTTAATATAATTCTTTGCTCATAAGACAAAATCCCTGATCCTCTAGTGGTCAGAAGTTCTGACTCAGAACATGATTAAAGTTTAAAATTTTTCAAAAGTTACTTTTGATTGCATTTATTACTATATTAATGATCCCCTTTAGAGATATTGTAAGTTTAGTCTCTATTTTATGTCAATACAGTGATAGTTATATTTTATGAAATAAGTCCTTTTTACAGTTGAACTCACGCAAAGACAATTGAATTGTTTCTAAGAATGGCGTTCAGTAGATATAGAAATCAAAGTTCAATGAAAGTAAGGTCTCATATGATTGCAATTATTATAGTAAACATGAATGTTTACCAACGACTCCTTTACTAATGACATTGATAATGAAGTTATAAGTAATTGAAATATAAATAAATAAATAAATAGTTTTCATTTCAAGTTAACCGACAATAAAGGAATGCTTTTCATTTATAATGAATAATCAAAACCTTAATTAAGTCCAAAAATAGTTTGATATAAAGTTTGGTGAAAACAATGTCTGAATTAAGTATTGGTATATCTGATAGTCTTAACAATTATTATAATAATGGCACTGAAAGTCCAACAGACGAGCCATCGAGTGGTTCTTCTTCATGGCCTGTTATCGCAGGACTGTTCGCATTCTTGGCTTTATTTATGTCTATTTGGGAAATAACTCAACACCTCATTAACTATAATAAGCCTTATTTACAGAAATATGTGGTTCGCATACTATGGATGGTTCCCATCTATGCCATGAATTCAGTTAATTGTCTTTACTTTTCAATAATTGATTAGTTATTTAACTCATAATTGAAACCATAATTAAGATTAGTTTTAGTGGTTTTATCATTAAATTATGACAACATTAGACCATAAGCTTTAAAATGTAATTTTTCTCTATTAGTAATCGTAAACTTATTTAAAGTTTAGATTAACTCTAATGTGACTTCAAGTTCATAATATTCATAAATTAAAACAATTTTGTCATATTATTGAGTATAGAGAACAGACTACTTAACAGTTATGTCAAATTGAGTATTGTTTAAAGCAATAGCTCATAAAATAGATGTTCAACTGTAATAATAATTAATGAAATGCGTTTATCTTTTAGTGGATTGCAATGAACTTTCCAGTGATTGCCATATATTTCGATACATTACGCGAATGTTACGAAGCGTTTGTGATCTATAGCTTTATGAAATACTTACTTAACTTCCTGTTTTATGAAATGGATTTGGAATATATGATCGAATGCAAGCCTCAGGTTAAGCAACTATTTCCTCTATGTTTTCTGCCTCCATGTATTGGTGGCCGAAGATTTCTGCACCGATGCAAACACGGAATACTTCAATACACAGTCATCAGGCCCTGCACTACATTCCTAGCTTTGTATTTATATAACAATTTATTGCATTTTAATTTATTTTTAAGTCTTTTTTAGTTTTGATAATTATTTTTTAAAACTACTTAAGATTCGCCCAAATTATTGGAATATACGGTGAGGGCCGTTATAGTTTAGGCTATGCTTATCCATACTTACTAGTCATCAATAACTTGTCTCAAATGGTATGAAATTCTATTGAAAAATTGCTAATTTGATGAATTGTACAATATTTGTAATTAAATTTATTTCATAGACGGCGATGTACTGTCTGGTCATATTTTATAGCGCATACAGGTCTGAATTGGCGCCTATGAGGCCTCTCGCAAAGTTTCTATGTATTAAAGCCGTAGTATTTTTCTCTTTTTTGTAAGTTTTGAATAAATTTAAAACTAATATTTGAATTGATTGTTAATTAAGTATAAATTAAAATATAGCCAAGGAGTAGCCATTTCTATACTAATAGAAATAGGTTTCATCACTCAAGCCTTTATTCCAGACGGTATCGATTGGAATCACGCGGATATGGCTCGCAATTTACAGGTTAAGTATATCATACTTTCTGATTATAAATGATTCTCATTTTATTGTTGGACTCTTTATAGGATTTTCTAATTTGTTTTGAAATGTTATTGGCAGCGATCGCACATCTGTTTGCCTTTTCTCATAAACCTTTTGTTGATTTGGCGGCTGTTACTGACCCGTGTTGCTACTCTTTTATGAGAATTCTAGACATTTCTGATGAAAGAACTGATATTAATGATCATTTCAGGCAAATCGGTCTGTTCTCAAAATGATTTTTTATTCTTTAATTTTTAATAAACTTCTCGCTATAGGTTCGAGAATAAGAGATGTCTGGAGACGAAGGCGAACGCAAGAAACTTATGATGCGTTCGAAAATAGTCCACTCATACCGTTGCAACCGAGAAACCCAAAAAATTATAGCAATTTAGAGCAAACCTTTGTTACAATTTGATTGGATTATTATTATGCACATTAGGATTTCAATTATTTAAAAGTTTTAAAAATATTTTTAATTAATGACGAATATAATTATCAATATAATAAAATATAATACATAATTTTGATGCCTTTATATTTAAATAATTCGTGAACTCATATATATTTGATTTGAATTGTGCTCAAATTGTGATCAATAGTTCTTCATTTTGATTCTAATGAATTTACTATTTTATGAATCCATCCCTTCCCACATATTTTTTACGATTCCTACTATCCTATGGGTTTGAGTGTGTTTTCATTACCTCATTCATCACTAGTTAGTTTGTTAGGTTAGGGTATATCTTAAGACAATAATCCTGTACTATCTTTATCCCAAATGTATCCCAACAGTTAGTATTTATCCATTGAAATGCATATAAAAGGTAAACATAGACAAAAACTAATGATAAAAGTTATAATTTTTTTTCATTAAGTTTTAAATTTTAAATTAAATTCTAATTTGTGTTCATGTCTTAAACCCAAATGAAAAATCAAACCAAATCTTTAATTTAATTTAAAGTTTTGATTTGATTTTTCACATGATTTTCAATTAAAGACTAAGTTGAAAATGTTGCGAAGTTATGACTCATTAATGGTGCAAAAGGCTCAACGACTGGTCAGCTAAGCTTTCAACAGACTCGAGTCTCAGAGACTGTGAGCTCAGGCTTTGCTAATGATCATTGAGACTGAGCCTGTGTGTGCATCACTACTTATTTGAACTTATGTTGAGTTAAGTGGTACTCATTTCGCTCATTTCAAGGCTAGTTTGTTAAGAATGTCTTACTATAAGACAAGTACTGAACTCTCATTATAACAATACATGCTATCAATGGGTCATATGATAGAAACTGCAATTTTTGATAACATTTTTATCATTGATTTAACTTTAATCGTTATAATAACTCATATAAACAGAGTCAACATTAAAGTTGGACTGCCGTCTGAGCTAGAGAGTGAATGCCTGTATTTCTATGCAATAAAATATAAGCAAACGATCCCTTATTCTAATAAAATATTTTGGAGTCAAAGCACTCGAAGATCATTAACTCAATAGTTATTTAATTAAATATTTTAATATAAATCGATTTCTAATTAACACAAAACTGATAATATGGCAGACGAAGAGCCGAGTGGTAGCAGTTGTTTGCCATCAATGAATAGATGGACGACTCGTTCGCTATCAGAAAGTGATGAGACGTCTAACGAATGGTTACCGACGTCTCAAACCTCACAAACGTCTCACACATCACAGTCTTCGTCAATATTAAGTCAAATTACGGGACAATTTCCAAGATT
>JAUJYT010000469.1:0-18603 GCA_033996565.1 Nanhermannia nana
TAAAAAAGGGATAAATCTTTAAATTAACCCCCCCCCCCCCCCCACCAAAGGTTCGGAGCTTGCCTAGGTATGACATAATAACTATTCAATGAGGGTGCCTGTATTGAGTGTATGAGAGTGAGAGTACTTCTGTTGCTTAGCACAGGATATCATTGTAGTGGATCCTTGGCATAAAATAATTGTAGACAAATATTTATTAAGTTTAACGTAATTAAGTCAGATTTAAGAGATTATTTACAGCACAATAGTTAGAACTGACAACAGGAGAGGCATCTAAACATCAATCAACGATTTTACTGAAACTTATATATAATGGTTTACTAATTAAATAAAGAATATGTGTGTAGTACTGATCCGTCAATATTTAGTTTGAAAAATTTTATTTAACATTTCCCAAAGTCTTCCATTAGGAAAATTTCTTGTGTTGAAAGAAGAAAGTTAAAAATGTTAATATACATCACATTATATTAGCGTTGCCAACCGTACCGGAATGGCCGAAACAGTACCAGAATCAACCTCTGCGTCCCGGCCGAAGGAATTGTTTTTTCCTTTGCATACAAATGTCCAAAAATATATTATAAAGATTTTTTGAAGAACTGTTATAAGATTAATTAAAAATTTATCAAATATATGACTTGAAAAAATATGATTAAATGTACTTTTTAATGTCCACTAAAAGCGTGCATGAGCCTACGCATAGGAGGAGGATGGCATAAGAATAATGTTTGTAAACTTAAAATCACTAAACCAATCAAAAATACATATTAAAATATATACTTAATTGCATAGAACTTTCTTTTGGTCGACTTTCAAAACTCACTGAATGACCAAATTATATTTTTAATAAAGCTCTACTTTAACAAAGAGTTAGCTTAGAAAATTAAAACCATACCCACCCAAACCAAAGCGTTTTTAGAAAATCAAACCCATACCCAACAAAAACCAAAGCTCATACCCAGGATTTTCCAAACCTAATTATTAAACATTATCAGTATTTTTGTCTCACAAATATTTTAACCTTTTATCTATACGATAATATCTTGTAACTAATCTTTTAATTTTTACTTAAAAACATCATTATTTATAATTTTTTAACAAATTTTCTTTCAATTCAATATAAACACAAAATATAAATGATGCTTAATTAATATGATAATAAAATTGTAATTATTAAGACTGATTTGTATGTAGACTCAACTGGCTCAAAGACCAAAGCCTGAGCCTAGGTTCTCACCAACTAAGCAGGAATTGATGCCTATGGCCCCCGCATCCATAATTCTGCTCTATCTCAAAAAATTAATATTTAATTTTTATCTAAAAATATTGTGCTATTAGCTGCTGATAGGGTCATAGAGGCCAAATATTGACCTTTGAAATTCCCTATTTTGAACTGTAAATACTCATAAATATCTACTGAAATTTTCATTTAATATATCGAAGATTCACTATTAAGAAGTCAGTATTACTATTACTATCACTATTAACGGTCTACTCCTTAATATTTATAAATTTTAATATTTAACATTAAAAATACCCCTTTAGAGTAATGCCCCCTTATAGTCAATACAAATATTTGGTCCCAAGCTTTTCACTATAAAGGGATATTACTGTATTATTAAACATTTAGGAAATTTTGCATTAACTTTGAACTTATTTTTATCGAAATTCATGTAAATCTTATGAAATCTGCACCACTTATCGAATTTCATTTCCAGGATATAAATTTTATATTTCTTTTAACTAAAAGCTGTTTCTTTCTAATATAGAAATTATTTTTTTAAGGTTTACATTTGATTAAATACTTACAAAACACATAAAGTTTTACAAAATTTGCTTTCAAAATGATTGTCTTTATTCTAGTTTTAGCACTTATTTCATTTAATTCTATTGAATCCAAAAATCCACTAAATTCAGGTACTCTTACAATTCATATTTCAGTTATTAAAATTTTAGTGTTTCCGCTCACTTCATGTTGACTTTGTTAAAATCCTGATAGTTCTGAGGATGAGCCTCAATGTCCAAAATGGTGTGTTCGAAGTGTCCGAATTTACCGAACAGCGAAATACCCAAATTATACATTTTTATAGAACTATTTGGGGGTCAATTCTTTAGGTTATGGGGATTTTGTTGTTTAGAATAATAGGTTACTCATGTTGGAGGTGTTCGTATTTGTATTGCTTATGTTGTGTTGTAATTGTTATTGTGGTTACTTATGATGGAATATTTGTTTTGTTACATTTTTCTTTAGATATCCCGCACCTCATATCTAGCCTTCGTCCTCTCGAAAATATCGGGAAAATAGCCTTCGGGAAAATATCACTTTTTTCTTAAGATAACCCGCGGGTTATCTATGAGTGTTTAGGACTTAATTTAAAGCAATATGTTTTTCAAAATAAAAAGCGATCGCAAGGACTTTGACTTAACTTCAATGTTCTCTTATGGAAATTACAGTCATTAGCAGGTTCGCCAAACCCCTTCGCATCAGTGGGGGTGTAAGCCTGAAAAATATTGAAAATTCTAGGAGGGGGTGACAATTTTTTAGAATTTAGGAAAAATCTTGGGGGTGGGCCAGTTTTCAACTTTCCAGGGGGTGTACACCCCAACACCCCTGCCTTGGCGAACCCTGGTCATTAGTATAAAGTATAATAGCAATGACTGTTTAATAAAATTGTATTTTTGATAGACCTGAAATCTGTTAACATTATTAAGGTAACAAACTTTTTCATTGACTACCAATGGTCTACCAATTACTAAGTATGTATTAGAGTCTGACATGAATGAGTATACTGTTACTGTTTTTTACTGAACAATACTGCTACTATTCGGTACTGTAACTGTACATCGTAGTACGGGAGTAGACATGTGCATCTCATATCCGCACCCGCGGGTATTTGCGGATATCCTCGTGATTTGGCGGGTGCGGATGTGAAAGCTCACTGATGCGGGAGGGTGCAGGTGTAAGGATTTTTAAAAATACCCGCATAAGGTTATATAACAGGATTTAATGCACATTGGATTCTAAAAGCTGTAAATATAAGCTTTCATTAAATTTTGATTCCTATTATGCAGAAACGGGTTATCTCTTAATGCATGAAAACGAGAAAAAGGCTTTTAAAGTTTCGAACATTTAGAAAGTTATTAAACTATTAAAACTTTAATAAAATTATATTTTAATAAGTTTCACTCATTTATTTATTATATTTAATCCATTTTATATTAATTTGAAATAAGTAATGGCTTTATTAGTAATATTTTGATAATATTTAACAAATTAAACAAAATATTCATTTGTAATGCACTGCTATATAGTCTTTTAGTGCTTTACTGTTAACGTTCGCTCTGCAGCACTAACTCCTGAATAGCATCTATACTGTATAGCAACAGTGCATTTAACACTATTTAAAGAAAAATCTTTAAAACTATATTTTCATAACATTGATTTCAATGGAAAACAATAATCTTAAAACTACAAAAACTATTAATTCTTCCAATGAAAGGTATTCTGAAACTTTCACCATAGAATAAACATAAGTTAAATTACGTGATTCCATAAAAATCCAAAAAACACGTTATCTCGAGATAACCCGTTTCTGCGTAGGATTCAAATGTATAAAAACTATAAATAAGTATAATAGAAATGAGAAACTGTATAAATATCTTTAATCCATAACTGCCACTAATCTGTCTCGTGAAAGGAATTTTAGTTCTGCAGAATTGATATTAACTGATAGATCCGTATAAATGCAGATAAAGTCGATAAATTGCTATTTATGAGATGCAATTTCGATAATGCAAAGTGTAGTTTAGATATTGTAATTAATAATAATTATGTTATGTTAATTAAATTAATAATGATTAAATTGAAACAATTTTGTTACTCTCAATTGAGCTTTAATAAAGATTTTGAGGTGCGGTTATTTGCGGTTATCCGCAAAAATTTTGCGGGTGCGTCAAATTTAGACGATGCACATGTCTATACGGGAGGTCATCAGAAAAGTAAAATACAGTATTCTATAATTTACTGAAAAATACTGTTTACAGAAGTTTACTGAAATTTAGTATTACTGAAAAACATAAAATGCGTATTACGCTTATGGGTAAAACTTATGGGTATTCATATTTATCAGGTTTCACGTTTTAAGGGTTATTTGTATGGCTTATTGATATTTATGTAAAATAAACTAATGTTTAAACTTTCAGTAAATATGAGTAAAGTTAAGTAATTACTGTTTGAAGTTTAACCGTAAAGTACAGTACAGTAAACTATTTAACCGTAAAGTACAGTACAGTAAACTATTTAACCGTAAAGTACAGTACAGTAAACTATTTGACCAGTAGAGCACAGCACAGTAATCGATTTTTGATAAAATGCTCTAGTATGTATTACTAATAGCGCTGGAAAACAAAAATATTAATTTACTGTGTATTAAGAGAATTTTGGGGACTATAGCTAATTAGGCTTTTTGGACATGGCTTGGTATGAGTTTGTTGTGGTAAAAATAATTTTTAAATCGGTTCCCTTGTAAGCTGTGCACCAGTTATTCGAAATTTTATCAAAAATTGATTACTGTACTGTACTTTACTGTTTAAACCTCAAACAGTAATTACTAAACTTTACTGAAATTTATTGAATTGTTATGCAGTATAATAGTGATAAAGTTGTGTCAAATAAAAACTGCAAAAATATTACAATAATTTTACATGACACGTTTTGCACCCAAAAACAAGTTTTACCCCAAAAAATGTGTAATACGCATGTTTTGTTTTCAGTATTTAGTAAACAGTAATTTTCAGTAAATTGCAAAATACTGTACTTTACTTTACTGATGACATCCCGTACTGTACCGTACTTTACAGTATTTTTCAGTAAAAAACAGTAACAGTACACTGATTTGATGCTCTAATCCGAATTACATAAATATTAATGGCTTCCAATAATAAAGTTTCAGATGAACCGGAGGTTATTTATGATTATTCAAAACAGGAACTCAGGTTCGATATTAATATTTGGTTAAATATTGAAATTGTAAAAATAGTTTTATTCAATAGTTCGGACGGAACAACAATTATACAAAACCCTAATTTGTCGAATTTGTCACCGGATGCGTTGCATCACTTGGGCCTCAGCACTGACACACATGACTTTAAAGCAATGTTCGGAGACGTGAAGTTTGTATGTATGGGCGGAACGGCCAGCAGAATGAACAGATTTGCTCAATATATCGCTAAAGAACTCGGGATCGACTCTCCACTCGAAGATATAACGGGGAAGTCTAATCGGTTTTCAATGTATAAGATCGGACCAGTCCTTTCTGTCAATGTAATGAATATTTAATAGAGTGTCTCTGTTTAATACATATTTATAACATTTTTCCATTTTCTGCGCTCTTTTATATTAAGTTATGCTTTCAATGCTTTTATAATGCTTTCAAACATTATTAAGTTATTGAGCGCTAATCTAATAAACAATTGTGTTCAATAGCATGGAATGGGTTGTCCTTCTATATCTATTTTACTTAACGAACTGGTAAAACTTGTATATTATGCAAAGTGTAAAAATGTTGTGTTTCTACGCATCGGTACTTCTGGAGGAATCGGTAACAATCAATCAATTGCTTAAATTTATTCAAACCAATGAACTTATTAAATGTTTGAATTAGGTGTAGACCAGGGAACTGTTGTCATATCAGATAAAGCAGTTGATGGCTTACTTCGACCTTTCTATGAGTTAGTAAGTACTTAAACAAAATTATAATCGAAATAATTATTTTGTATAAATATGATTACTATTGTGAACTTTGTGATCAATTTACTTAAGATAATAAAATCATTGCAAAGGTTCACGTGTTTGATAAGTAATTAAAGATCAAAAGTTTGTTTTATGAGTGTCTGTGTGTGAGAGACAGACAGACCTACAGGCAGACGAACACAACAGTAACTAGAAATAGGCAGCCCAAAGATTTTTGAACATTTAAGTGTAGGTCTGTAGCAATTTTTAAAAATTGTCATTTCTTGGATTTTGTAAATAAAGTCTTATAATTTTTTTCACCTATTAATTAGTTGAAATTTATTCAAATATAAATAACCCCCGCCCCCAAATTGAAGAGCCTTAAGCCAAGAATATTTTTAAAGACTGTAAGTTATTTAACAATAAAGTCTAATATTGTATAATATGGTTCCACTAAAATAGCTCTAACATGATATCTTTAAATTAGTTAAATTAAATTACATGTATAATACGGATAGACTTGAGTTAGAATAAAGTCTGAGTACATTCAGATCAAAGGAGGGTATATAAGTAGATAAATATTGCATAAACTGTATGTTAATAATGGGTCCGATCAGTTCACGGACAACAGATACGGCAAACTTTTTCATTTTTCTTGTTAATTAAGATAATTTTAATGAAATTATAGGCTATTTATATGTATATCAGACCGTATATGACAGAGAATTTTATCTAAAACCAAAAGCTTTTGAGATATTATCAGAATTGGAAAATTTCTATGTTGAAGTCAAATATGTTAAAATATATTAGTTTTAGATAAAATCTCTATCATATTCGGAATCCTCGGTCTAATTTACATATAAATCGCTTCTAATTTAATTCAAATCGGACTTAATTAACAAGAAAATTAAAAAGTATGCCGCCTTTGCTGTCGATAAAGCGATTTGTCGATATAGTGATTGTCGATATAGTGATTGTCGATATAGTGAACCACTCCCTTCTTAAATATCAGCGTATATGAGAAATGCAGTGAATTTATTTGAATACTAATCATAAGACAATTTTTATTTAATTAAATGTTCAAATAGTTTGCTGTTCGCAACAGAACTTCCTGTACTATTATAATAACAATGACAGCTGCGCTTAAAGAGCTTCTCAAAAGGGTATACCTGTTAATAAATAAGAACTTTGTGCAGCACTACAATTAAATTTGGATTCATTTTAGTTTATACTCTTTTGAACATCAAGTGATCTTTAATTTTAATTTAAAACTAAAATAAATTTCAAGACTTATATGAAACTTATATGAAATTTGAAGTTTTATTTGTTTACAATAACTTTTAATAAGGACATGAAAGTGGTCTCAATGGTCATGAGTTAGAACTAGAGACTAGATAAACAGCAAAAGTACCTCAAAGTTTCATATTTTATATCCAGATGTTTAAAAGTTAATATCAATTTATATTTTATATTTCATATATTGTTTTTATTTTATTAATAATTAATTTCACTGAAACTTTTAGTCAAAATTGTAATTAAAGCCAAATATTAAAACTGAATTCAAATTAAATGCAGATAAAAACAAATGCAGCTGACAAGTGTGTACTGTATACTAAACTCCAACTGCTATAAAAAAAATAATTATTGCAAACATTTTGCAAATAAACTGAATCTATTAAATAAATCGTGAAATTTCATATTTCACGAATACGTTAAAAATCAAAATTAAAAAATTTAATAACTTTTTGATTGAAAATTTTATGACAATAAAATGTTTTTAAAGTGACTGTGGGTAAGTACAGTCTACATTGGGTACAGTATATACAATATTTACTGATGATCTTTTTCGGTCATTTGTAAATTAGAAAATCGGAGTTCAAATTGAGTTAATATTTATTTCAGAAATTTGGTAAAATTCGGGGTCATATTCGGTAAAGTTCATCAATAGCTATACTGTATAGCTTGCACTGAAAGTATAAACTTGAACCTAGTACAGTATAGATAGATTGTATTAAGCTTCAATTTTGAGGTGTGAAAAAGTTTCCGATAAGAGAAGTAATACAAATATACTAATCCTGTTTATCATTTTATACAAGTTATATCAGTTGTGATTTAACTGAATTATGCATAATATAATTTTTTACAGAAATTATAATAATTCAAAATTAAATACTCATATACTAAGCACACAATCATTCATGTTAAATATGAATTAAATATTACGGCAAATGTTGAAAAATTTAAACTTATAATTATATCAAATTTTAGTCTGTTATCTTTGAATGGTATTCGATCATAAAGGAGTCTTATATTATCAAAATTTTTATGTATTTCTATATAATATAACATTCTTTCAAAGTATAGTATAAACTTTGCTGACATTAATGTTCATTTTGCCCGAAACGGCCCATCACTGTGTCTGATACTTTTTAACAAAGAATGTAAATTATTTGATGATCTCAACAATTACTTTACTCAATACCTAATTATCGAATTTATGGCTTTAAAATGATTGAGAAATTTCAATAATTATAAAGTGAAATATTCAAGTTATGGTATCTGTGACATAAAAAACCAAGGATTTTAAGAGTAGGTTTGGGCTCAATGATACTGTAGTGCCATAATTGAGACAAAGCGGAAAAAAACTTGTTAGTTGAGAAGGAAATGAAACTGAATTAATGATATGAAACTATCGACAATTGTTTAATGAAGTATTGTATGAATACTGTTGAATAGAAAAGATTCTTAACTAGAGGTTTGCAATTTAATTATAAATTAATTTTTTCGTTTTTTGTAAAGATTTAAGTAAATTTTTATAAAAAAAAATAGAATTAATTCAATTACAATAGAATTCATCAAATAAAAAAAGACAGTCTTATAAACTAAAACTTATTAAACAAATTCATTATACGCTTAATGTTTCAAATTTAAGGTTCGATAATAAGAAAAAGTTTTACCCTTTAATTCTCGGAACGACATACCCATAAAATAACTGTTAAACTCTATCTTAACCATTGTTGCGTTCAAAACTAGACCACGCATGACCTCAAATTTATTCGCTTACAAGAGTGAGCACTACCTTTCTGAATCATAAAATATAAGAGCAGAATATACAGTATTCCAGCATTACGTGGCTCTTTTGGCTATCATTTTGCAAAGGACCAGAATCATTATACAGTACATAACATTATGCAATGCAACACAAACGCAATAACATATGAGTGCAATCGTTGACAAGAGCTAATAATTTTTTATCGCAGAATCAGATTTACCACCAATAGTAATCAGATAATTAAGAAAAGTTTAGCTTTTAAGTAAAAATCTGTAAAATGTTTGACCTAATTGACAAACAAAGCATTAAACTTTGTTAATTATTGTGAAAAGAGTGAATTTTCTTATCATTGATCATAAATGTAATGAAAAGTAAGAGACATATGCTGTAGAAGTGATGTTCGATTCAGTTGTATTTTCAACGAGTATAGAGAGCTGTGAAAGTTTTCACAATCCCTAAGATCAAAGTGTAATACAGAATAAGTAGTGAAGACTCAGAATAACTATTGATCGAATTTTTCATGAGAAGAATGATGTGTTAACACGAGTGCGCGCCTGCAATAAGACTCTGAGAAAAGCTGTCACTTCCAGAGTTTATATGAAACATATTTATTACCACTATATATATGGTATTTGTCAGTATTACGTAAGAATATTGAATTGAAAAACAATACAAATAAGTTTAGTTGAATTTGTGTCAGTCTTGTAACTATTCCATATGGCAACTGCTGATGAGAACACTTATATTCTTCATGAAACATCTCAAATAAGTTCTGTCAACTCTAATAAGGTATTTATTAATGAAGTATTGCTTATTCTCACTAATACTACATCTGTACTACATTTGTATATACCGTATGTGTGAACAGTATTGTTCATCAATGATCTGTTTAAAGAAAAAAAGGCTAAAACAGGTTCAACTCAATCATAAGTCATTTAATAACTTATATTTAAATAAAATATAGAAACATATTTTCATAAATGAGAAAATTTATCTATAAATAGAAAATAGGAATAAAAATGAGAGATTTCATAGCTTTCCATCATTGGTATCATTGATAGGAGAATTAATTTTAAAATTTAATTAAAATTTCTAATAAATCATTTTCTAATAAATATTATTTATTTACCTGTAATAATAAGTAACTTATAAAAAAATCTCTTATAATAAGGGCGATAATGATGACACTTCATCACAAATTACTACAGACAGTATTGAAACTCGCGATACAAAGCAACTGGTTTTAGAGCCGACATGCAATAGATTAGGACCGACCAGTAATCTACATCAGACAGGCTTTAATTATGTCAATAGCATTATCGGTTCCGGAGTAATAGGTATCTATTTATCATGTTTTAACTCATTATTGCTAACCTCTTGACCTTAACGTTTCTCTAAATGCCTTATTTCTTATTCACTTACATTAATGTTAAGGAATCCCATACAGTATTAGAAGTGGAGGCTTTGCTGTAGGAATCTCATTAATAGTGGTATGTCTTAAGACTTTTCTAATTTTTCTGAACTGATGAAACAAACAAATAATTATCTGATTGAAAGTTTTCTTTGAAATACTTTAGATAATCGCTATAATCACTGATTATTCGCTGTGTATTTTGGTGAAAGCGGGAAATCTTGTTGGAGTCAATACTTATCAGGTACTTATCAATACTAATTAGGGTTAAATATAATTATTTCTTTAAAAGAAAATATATTAAGACTGAGTCAATTTAATTAAAATTCAAAGGACTTAGTGAGAGCTGCCTGGGGCTCACCCGGCTTTTGGCTGTTGACTTTTATTCAATTTCTATATCCATTCATTGGTGAGAATCGTTTTTCATTTAAGCCATCATTTAAAAGCCATGTTATGTTTGAGTTAATTGCTTACAAGATATTTATATTTTGATTAAAGCTATGATAAGCTATAATGTGATCATTGGAGACACGACTACCAAAGTTCTCATTAGAATTTTTAATGGTATTTATTGATATGTGTAATCGTGAATAGAATACTTCAAAGTAAATTTCGATATTTTGTTTTAGTTTCAAGAAACAGTGCGTTTGGAAATCGCAATTCGGTTATATTTCTTTGCTCTTTATTCGTGACGTTTCCACTTTCGCTCTATAGGAATATTTCCAAATTAAATAAAGTATTCAATTTATTAATCAATCTATAAACAGCTCAAAATTAGGTTATATTCTATCATTATATGCAAAATATAGGAATATTTATCTGATTTGACTGGAGTTTTATAAAAAAAATGCTAACATTTAAAGATATTTTTCTCTTTAAAGGTATCACTTCTTTCTCTCCTTTTCATTTTCTTCATATTATTTTTCATAATCTTTCGGATTGAAACTTCAGATAAAGTGTAAGTCAATTGTATTTATACCTGCATAAGAAAGTTTTTCAACAATTTACTGCTTTACTTTAGACCTACAAGTGATGACGCGTATGAATTTGTTGGTAATGGTATTACAGAATCAATTGGGATCATAGCTTTCGGTGAACAATCATTTATGAATTATTCGTATTAAAACTGCTCAAGCGTTCAATTAAGCTCAGTTCCAATTATATGCAGGGCTAGTACTTAAAAGTTTGATCCTTTAGTTTTTCAAAGTTGATAAATGCAGGTCAGGGTTGTTCTTATAATTAATTTTTTATATTTTAAACAAAAAGTAGAAGTTTTAACTCTATGATAGATCTAAACATTAGGTCTGAGTTGAAGCTTATGTATAGAAAGTTTGTTTCAAAGTTAATTTGATTTAAACTCTTCTTCTATCATAGAGATGAGGTTTTCATGTCTGTGCAGTCCAACAAATCCTGTCAAAAGCTCAGCCAAATTGCATCATATGAGAGACTTTTATTACCTTTATTACAATAAAACGAACGGTCTCATAAATATTTCACATAAACTGATTTTCAAGAAACTAGAATTATGCTCATAATAGTCTACAACTCAACCCAATAATAGTTATATCAGAGTAACCGGTATATAAAATATAAGTGAATAAACCTTTCGATATACAGTAATTGAGAGAAAATTGAAAAAATCAATTCAGAACTGAGATGTTTTTGCAAATTCATTTCAATACACCAATTATTAAACCAATTTGTTTCATCTTTAGCATATATGTGTCATCACAGCTCATTCCTTCTCTACGAATCATTAGAAAATCCCACTCAACACCGGTGGAACAAAATTACGCACATAAGTTAATATTTTGTATTACATTTTAAAAAATTAGATTAATTTTTAAATTTCAATATATTTAAGGCGTTAGTGCTTCGTGTCTTTTAATTCTTTTGTTTGGCATTTGCGGTTACGCCACGTTCACGGGCTTCAGTCAGGGGGACCTATTAGGTGAGTGAATCGAACCATTATATCATTACAATCATTATATGATTACCGGTATATAAAATGTTATACATCTGTGCAGAGAACTATTGCATGTCTGATGATTTGGCTAATATAGCGAGAATACTATTCGCTATCACTATTATGCTTACGTATCCGATCGAATGCTTTGTTGTCCGAGAAGTACTGGAAAACGCCATTTGGAGCGGTAAAGCACCGGACACTCGATCCCATCATATACTGATAACGGTTGCAATCGTCGCCACTTGTTTTATATTCTCGACTTTTACAGACTGTCTCGGAATAGTTCTGGAGCTAAATGTGAGCCATATTTAAACTAATCTGAAAATAATGACCAATAATACCAAATAATTATTAAAATTAGGGCGTATTGGCAGCGGTTCCACTGGCATTCATACTGCCAGCTATTTGTTACCTCAAACTAGACCCCGGAAGAATGCTTACATGGAATAAATTACCCGCTTTTTTGTTAGCTATATTTGGCTTTTCTGTAGCCATCATTGGCTCAATGTTAGCAATTGTTCGTGTCATCGATGGAGTCAAGTGTAGTCACGGCAAAGAAATGGATTACTGTTTAAGTCATACCGACCAAAACGACCACTTAATTAGTTTTGTAAATAAAACCAAAGAAAACTTAATTTAAATTCTTTTTGAAATATGAGTCAAGCGAACAAAGAAAAGCACAACATTTGTAAATAAAGCCCAAATACTATTAAACTTATAATATAAAAACACATTATTTAATGCAACTGTTATTTTATTTGTGATAATATTTAAACTAATGTAAGATGAATTGTATGTAAATAGTTATATATCTGATAATATGCTAATTTCCAACAATTTAGTTATGCTTTTGAGAGCATTGAGATCCAGTGATGCGCTATTTTGATGTGTATTTACCAATGGCTTATGGTTTATGAGTTCTAACTTAATAAAAACTTGATTTACATTACATATTGGCTCTAATTCTTAACACAAGAGAATAAAAGCGAAACTTATGTCTAATGAATTTAAAACTTATATATAAAGTGAATTATAATATAATATTAAAGTATTTCTAAAAAGAATCGATGGCAACAATACAGTGACAAAATTTAGGACAAATCAAATGGCATTTTTTGATTGTAGCAATTGATCGATAATATAATAAGATATAACATAATATAATTAAACTCAATAATAAAGAACCAAAATATCTAAAAAATTAATCGGACTTTTGGCAGTACAACTCCTTTAAAGATTTCAATTCTTCAATTAGAGCCTTATTTTGGTTCTCGAGAACGGCTACTCTATTTTCAAGGCACTTAATATATTCCTTTTTCTTTCTTCGACACTCTTTTGCTGCCTCTCTATAAACAAATAATTATTGAGTTACTAATGATTACAAAAATCTAAAAAACAAACCTATTTTTCAAAAGTCTTAATTCCCTCTTTTTTGACGCTTCTTCAGCTATTTGGTGCTGAGTTGGCAGACTTCCAGCTGATGTCATAACAACTCCCTGTGCGATACCTGTTTGTGATGGAGTTCTGATTTGATAAGCCTGAAGATCAGCAGCGGAAACGGTGACTGCAAATCAAGTTTTGAGACATTTGATAAAATAATCGAATCACAGAAAGAGAGTCTAATATTAAATACCGGGAACATAAAACTGTCCGTCTTGTCCCTGAGTCGCGTATTGTACAATAGCACCCGTGGCTCCGGCGCCGGCATTAGTCATAGTCAAAGTCTGAATGCCTTGAAGAGTGCCATCTTGAGAACCCAACTGTATGGCCGACGCGGGTAACACTTTTAGATAACTGTTACCCGAGACTGTTATGGTGGCAGTGCCTTCACTTCGGTCACTGTCCTCTTCGGTTTTTATTTCTGCGGGAATGGCTGTGACGGCACCGGCAGCTTCTGTCGACGAAAGATCATTCAGAATTTTTCTATAGGATGGTCTTCGCGCTAATATTTCTCTCCTCTTTCTAGACTCGTCTTCAAAAATAACTGGTGTTATGGTTTCGCCGTCTTCTGTCTTAGAAATAATCTGAACATAAAACAAGACATTGTAATAATAGTTATAATTAACTGTTTTTAGATGTATTCAAAAATGAATTCGTTTTCTATATAATAGTGTAAAAGTAAAACCGTTTATCTAATTATTGCTGTTTTAAGATAACAAAAATAAGAGTAATTGAAGTAAATAAAAGTTGAGACCTGAACGCCGTGATGTACACCAGAATCTGTATCAGTGCTCTGAATGACTGATCCCTGACCCACTTTGTTCAATAATATTACATTCCCTTTCGGTAACTGATTCAAAAATAAAACAGTTTTTAGATAACAAACAACTCATTAAAATAAGTAAAATAGAAACACATCGAAAACAATTACATTGAATACAATTTTTATTTCAACAACAAAAAAGTTTAAAAATTACAAATTTTAAAATAAAAAGAGAGTAAAGTTTGAAAAGAAAGTCCGATAGATAGCAATTACCTGAACAGTCTGTACAGTGGCTGCACCGCCAGTCGCTTGAATTACCGACTGCTGATTTGGCTGAATAACTGATTGCACAACGTTTTGCTGATTAGGTATTTGAAGTTGAACTATAGAGACTCCGCCACCGGCCTGAGGGACAGCTATCGCTTGCGATACAGTCTGTATTATTTAAGAGCAATTCTATGCATATTCTTGTTTATTAAATTTTTGTAAATATATATTTCAAAAGTTAATTAATTTATAGCCTTAAACCGCATAAATACTAACTAAAGATTTCTAACGCTTAATAAGTAGAAGTACTGTATATAACAGGAAAAGTAAACGAGTGGTGCTCTTAGTTTTGATAACATTATATCGATATATAATATATATTATAGTGTAAGTCGGTTTGGCTTTGGCTTCATATTACGTGTAGGAGGAGATTGACATACAGTGTGTACATGTGTTAGTGGTGTTTAGGTTTAGGGCACAAGCATTTGCACTGCATTTCGAGCACTAATTCAAGGCATACATAGGATGCATACATAGAATGCATACAATATTAATACCATTAATGCCATACTCTTTGACTACAAGGAAGCAGGAAAATAGTGAATGTCAACAGTCTTGCATTCACTTCATTTCGCTTTCACTAAAGATCGTTCGCACCAACTATTATACCATTTATTATGCCTTTATTTTATCCTATTTTATGATCTCTTATCTTATTTGATAAAAATGTGAAATAAATTTAATGCAATTAAAGCACTATTTTCTCTATACTTCACGAAAATATTTATTAATATAAATACTTTCAACTAAAATAATATCTCTATTGTTAACCGTTATCTCAATTGTCTTTCAAACAAATCCACAAATGGATTAGTCCTTAGATTAATACAAATCATGTGATAATAGAGTACATAAAGAGCTGACTCACGCCGTGTTTGACCGTATGATTAGGAGACGCGACAGAAGTGAAGACAACTGTCTGTCCATTAGCCGTACGAATGATCTGTCCGGTGGTCGTCACAGGACTGGAAGCATTTCTGGCCAATGACTTGTGCGCCAAAGCCTCGGATCCGTCTATTGTGTGATAAACGATAACTGATTGCGATTATCAGTTAAATGAAAACTAATAAGTCTTTGCATTCAGTTTATTAATACGATTAATACATATTTCTGTTTATTTCATCTGTTTTTGAGTTTTTGTTTATTGTTTTGTTTCAAATATTTTTCAAATTTTTAAAAATATTTTTCTGTTTTGATTGAAATTGTTCTGAGATTTAAATAAGAAATCAATTATCGATTCAGACCTTCAGCTCCGTTATCATTGTTGACATCGCCAGCGCTCTCCTCCTCTATTGTGTCCATATTTTAGGCAAATTGTCTATTAATCAGATTTTATAATCAATTCATTTGTTATTAAAGTGAATAAAGAAGTGAAACAAATACTGTTAAATACTGACCATTAATGACATAATAATTTACATTTAATAGTTTTCATTATAACAGTCATAGCAATGGCTCTAATATTATGGTATTATTAATGATATTAAACTATAACTTATTAATAATAAACTCATTTGTAATACTTTCTCATTCAAAATGATCTCATTTTAAGTGAAAGTTAAGATTATTTGCAATAATCATATGTTTTACAGGTATTGTATGTGTCGTTAAGTTTGACTCTATTTTAATCATTTGAATCACTTTTGCGAACAATAGTATTAATAATTATAACAAATCGTAATAAATAGACATAAAACATGTTTTTATGTAAGAAATGCTATTATTATAGGAAAGAAACCTATATTTTAAACAAAATGTGTTTTATATTAAATGATAAGTTAATTAATTGAACGATTGACTGATAGCTGTGTTTAACACTAATTAACGGCTCTATTAGTGAACTATTAAATTGTTTTCTATCTATAGCTGTGTTAAGTATGAGATAATTGAAAATCAATAGCATTTCTATTATAATAAATGTTTAAAATAAATGTATGAGAAGAGTATCTATTGTTTGGTATTCTATTGATATCTTAATAATTAATATAAATCACAATAGACTTGAGTCCTAAACGTATAATAAAATATATATTTGAATGTCATTCATATGATTAATATTAATATAAAATAAGGATATTTTCAACTCCTTATGACTGACTATAATCTGAATAGAAATCAATTTAATGTAATAACAGATAAATGAGAATCAGAGATAACTCAATACAGTTGTTATAAAAGTATTAAACTATTAAATGTATTAATAATAACAATAATATATATTTGATATATTAGTTGATTGAGTGACTGCTCACTCACTTCTCATCCAGTTTTAAAGGGTATGGCAATTGAGTACTTACTGAACAGTATATTTCAGTTAATATTCGTCAAAAGGAATTGTTGTTGAATTGGTCCATAAGAAGAAGACGTAGTCATACGAAAAACAGATATATAACTGCGTCATATGAGACGAAATCCAGTTTATGTCGAATGTGATGACGTGTTGTCCACATACCAGTGCGAACTACACTACAAAATGTGCGCAAATAATAATCATTTCTGTTTTAAACCTATTTCTGTCCAAACGACTGCAGAGACATCTCGAAGATCATAAGCATTTCATTTTATTCTCACTCTTCTCACTCTGACTCTGTTCAGACTTCTCAACTGTTTTATTATAAAAAGTTTTTAAATGCTTTACTTTATTTTTTTTGTATTGGTCTCGTTTCCTGACACGAGACTTTTCAAAGCTATTTACATAAATTCATAATTTAGTACTTTTTTCACTATCTTATAGTTAGCTCGAGTTCTGAGTTCGCACAAATCCAAACTCCCAAAAATTAAAAATATTTTTAACGAAAACTGGACTAAAAATAGGCAGCGATGGACCGAAACATGAAATTTATCACATTTTTCATAGACCAAGGGTTGGGCAAAATTTTAAAATTTAATTACAAGAAACGCGTTAAAGAAATTTCGAAAATTAAATTTCTGGTTACAAATGTATTTGGGTTTCAGTTTTTAATAAAATACTTCAATAACATCATCATTTTGTTTCTGAATTCACTGATTAGTAATTAGTTAATAAAACTTTTAGGTTATTGTTAGACAATTTACTGGTTAATAAAACATATTATTTAAGTCTACATTTTCTATTTAATCTAGTGTTGGGCAGGGGGTTATAGGGTATCATATCCCCTGTCGAACGACAGAAGATCGACCCCCTGCCCTAGCGAATCGAGATCGAAAATGTGTGTCGAGTAAAAAATACTTTGGTTCCCCTTTGATTTTTTTGGAGTTTTTTAGAAAAAACCAAAATAGTCAAAAATTGAAACGAATGGTCTCAGATAAGTTATTTAACCTCAAAAATAACATGATTATGTGTTTAAAGCGATAAGGGCTCGTTAAAATAGTGCGTACTTAGAAAAAGTAAACTTTTAGACCCCTCCCTCCCCTCGGTACAGATTTGCACGCTTTCATTCAACCCCCCCCTAAAGTACGTGCAGTTTTACTTATCTCCCCTAAATAACTAAACACAATTTAAATATAATTACGGTAAGTTTATTCGCTATTTAAAAGGGAGTAAAAATCAGACTCGAATTCAATTTGAGAGTCGGTGAGATTTCCGGAAAAATAGCTAACTGAAAAAACTTGTTGCTCACTATTTAACCAATTTTAAAAATTTTTGATATTTTTAATATTTACGATATCAACATCTCGAGTGCAATCATTTCTTATTTTTCTATTGTAAAGTTTAATTTGATTCCAAAATTTTTTATGTATTTAATTTTAAAACTCAATATAAATGGTATTTTAAATTTTATGTAAACCAAATCGCGCAGAATTTGAATTTCCCACAAAAATGATGTGTACGTACCAGTGTTTTTTGAGTATACTCAAACATTTGAGTAATACTCAAATTAATTTGAGTAAAAGTAAAAGTATATCTTAACTCATACTCAATTAAAATCCTTTT
>JAUJYT010000470.1:0-18588 GCA_033996565.1 Nanhermannia nana
TGACTCTGACTATGACTCTGACTATGACTCTAATGTCTATTCATCTCTAAAATAGTTGACTTATTCTTCATTTGATTACATTATGAATAATAACGATTAGAAAAACAGTTTAATTAATAACTAATAGTCTGTTTTCGTGAATGCTTTTTCTCTTTTTGTGTCATTAATATTATTAATATTTTGTTATCATTGATAAAGTTTAATAAAAAATACTATTTTTTAAAATTCAAGTTTAAGATTAAATCAATTCAAATGTCAAATGTTTTCAATTGAAATGAGCTTCAAATCGGTGCAAAAGTTTTATAAATAATTATTTTACTAAAAGTCAAAATATTATTATAAATGTTTTTATTATATATTCTCTAAAATTACTGTAAATTGAATTTCCTTTTATTCCTATAATACGTATCACTGTTTGAGTGAAACTCTAGTTATCAGTGAAGAAACAGTTCTGTCAAACAGTGCTGACTATCAGAGAACTGTTTCTAATAATAGGGAAAATAGAAAAATGTCAAGTATTGTAGCGATGAGTGCTATGAGTGCCAGTGCTCTCACACTTCCCAATAATAATAATAATAGTAACGAATTGAATGAATCATCAATTGACTGTTCAAATGAAAGTAACAAAATTATAAATAATTTAAAGTTAATGAACACTAAAGTGAATGGTCATCAAGAATGTGATCAATACGAATGTGTTCCATGTGATGAAGTGCTCAACAAATGCAATAATGGTTACAACGGTTGCAATGATTTGCAAAATAATGGGAACAGTGTTGAGAAGACTTATGTGACTGACTCTCACAACAAGAGATCGCTTTCTATTGATATGAAGGATAGCAGTGCTTCCAGTAATGGCACAAATGGCAGAGATGGCAATGGCTTTGAAGACATTCATAGCGAAACCTCGACTTTGTCCTCATCTCCGGTCACTTCACCCATAGATGAGTCGATCGGAGCCATAGATGAGGCGCTTCTGGAGGAGAGGTTTTCGAAGTTAGGCTTTTCTGACTTAAGACGACACGACTCGCCTCTGATTCAAATCAATGGGAACGACAGTTTTGATGATGACGACGACGGCGTGATATGTCGGGCACCGCTATACCGGAGCACATCCCTAAAGACGGGCAAAACGCCTCCGGGCACCCCTGGCCGCAAGAAATTCGTTCGCTTTGCAGACGCTTTAGGTCTTGATTTGGAATCTGTGAGACATATAATAACCGACGACTTGCCAACTGTTCCGCAGTCAGCGTTCGGCGCACTCAAGACGGACGAGAGGACAGAGCAGTCGACGCCATTCGCGAACTCAATGCCGTGGTTTATGCAGAAGCAAAACAAGAGCCTATCCCAGAGCCGGCCTAACCTGCAGATCGAGTTCATACAGCCCTCGTCTTTGCTCAACTTCATAGACCGCGTCCGCACTAATAAAGTCTGTCTCGAGAACTGTGTTGTCTCTAATAGTGCCGGAAATTTGAGCATTTGTTGTGTTATCAGAGTATTAAACATATCGTTTGAAAAGTCAGTAACACTAAGGTATACCTCTAACGAATGGCTCACTTGGAACGAAGCGCTCGCCTCTTATATACCTAATTCTTGCGATGGCTTTAGTGACAAGTTTACCGTAACCTTCAGTGTAAGCGCTGGTGGCTATTACTTATCGCCCGGTCAGAGAATGCTATTTGCGTTGCGATACACAGCAAATACTGAAGAGTATTGGGATAACAATATGGGTCTGAACTACTCTCTCATATATCGAGTATAAATATAAATGTTTTAAGCATTAAATTTTAGTTTTAGTTTGACTTTTGGAGAACTCCATTAAAAATCGTATAAATCAAAGTTAATTAAATTCTTGTGCTCACAAAAAACCAGATTTTTTATGTTTGCCAACATCTCTTAATTACTTTAGTTTATAAATAATGCCATAAAAATACATTTAATTATTAATGAAATGCAAATGAAAGGGTAGTAAAACTTTTAACATTTCAACATCAAACAGGAGTCATAAAACATTATTTAAATGTCTTTGATTTACATGATTTTTATGGTATGTCCCAAATATGATATGTATACGTTTTTGTGTAAACCAATATTTAATATTTAATTTTTCTTTAAGTCTGACAATTTTAATAGAATTTATGCCATTTATCCATTTGAAGATTTCTTTTTTTAAGCCATTTGAATATGTTTTAAACAAAACAAAAAAATCAATTATAAACACTATATTTTGCAAATGTGTTACTAAAGAATTGTTGCATTTTTAGGCAGGTTTTTGAATATGAGTACAAAATATAGTTTTCCAAATGCGAGCAAATAATGGGCAATATTTGTTGTTATTATAAAATGATTTATAATTATCAAAATTTGTAAATTATTTTAGTTTTATTAATGAAATATTCTTATATCGAATTAAGTTATAATAAGAATAATAATGTTTTTATGAAAGGGCCTTAAAAGGCATGTCACGAGCGCATGATTTGATGGCAAGTCTTGTATATGAATCGATACTTTAATGACAATTTTGATCAATTATGTTATATAGATATACATATATTATGCCATTTAATAATTATTAGAAAATTAATGATTTTATTTTACAAAAACTAGTTTTAGGTTTAAATGTTTTAAAAGTTTTATCTTAATTTCATCACAATATTAATGAGTTTGAGAGCAATACAATTGCAGTGATTCAATCATTTTAATCATTATAATTAGTATATAATTATAACTTACTGTAGTTTACATACTATTTAAATACTGAGTCCGAAGCTCTCTATTTCAATAAACTTTGAAGTCTTAATCGTGTTATTTCTCTCAATCCGTGAATTGATGTGCCATTTATTAAATCAAAAATACATTAATCTGTAATACCGTTCAATTGTTGAAAATTATAAATTATTATTAAATATTAATAAATAAGATGTCAAACAAAGTGGTAATTAAGTCACTATTATAGCCCTATTAATAAATTTATTATAAAATTAGTTTATTTTAATTATTTAATTAAACAAATGAAAGTTCAATTCATTGTCATTTGTATTTATTTTAATCAAATTTAGAATTGTTATCAAATGATAATCTATTTAATAAATTAATGTATTTAAGAAATTAATATTTTATCAATTATTACATAATAGTATATCAAGTTATATAGCATTCAGTATGTCATTAGTCTTATATCATAGAATAGATTAATTATAATATAACCCGTTGAGTGTTAGTGCTGATGAGTATACATACGTATTATATAAATATGATTATTAGAGTACACGATATCTGATTCAATGATAAACTTAAGTTATTTTTTTAATTCCAAATCACGAATTCTTCGCTGATTTGGATAATTATAGACAAATACCAGTTGTGATAATGAAAACAAAGACCCGTCTGATTAAAAATTGGAATCTGAGGTCAAGTTTATTGAGAGCAAGTTTAACACAATTTTGGCAGAAGAACTAACTCATAGCTATAAGTCGAGTAACTTTTAAATAAAATACAAGTGCTTTTGTAGATATAATCTCATTCTGAGGTTCAGTCGAGTAATTAATCCAAATAATTACTCTTTAAATTAAAGCTCTATTTTCAAAACTTTAAACGAGTTCATACATTAAGCTCAAGACTCAAACACTTAAGAAATTATTGAATAATAGACAATGGTTTAAATCATAATTAATTGTGACAACAATTTTATAATAAGTTCAAAAAATATTAATTATTATAAAATTAATTTATATGCGACTTATTAGAAGTTTGCATCGAAAATAAAACTTTAAATTCAATATTTTTAGGATAAAAAAAATGGAAAATATTACAAACAATTAATTGTTGATATATTAATATTGAATAATATTTATTAGAAATGGGACCATACGACTGAAGGTTCGTTCGCAGCTTTTCTCCAAACCTGGAGCGTTGCCCAACTCTGATCATAAATGTCAATGAAAATATATTTAGTTTTTTAAAAATGTGCTAAAACTAGTTTATGCTTCAAAATATACTTACTTGGATACTAGTTGCAGAATTAGATTCTATTCAACTCTAGACTCTCCAAACGATTTTTTTGTGTAAACATTTAAAGCTATTCAAGTAAATTAAATGATTTAAAATTTATAATTATAAATTATGAGTAGAATATATTAATATTATTTAAAATTCATAATTGAGGGTTCAATAAATTAGACAAATTATTAATGGTTATAACAAGTTCCAAACTAATAATACTGTATGTTACTGTATGTTATACATTATGTAATAAAATAAGGGTCATACTAACCTACAGTACGCATACCTGACTAACCCTATCCTTACTCCTATATAAACTGATGAATCCTTATACCTACAGATGAGTCCGTTATGTAGTGCGATAGAGTGCACGTCACATGACAGAGCCATATAATTATTACTATTAAATAGAATGCTGTTAATTGTATTGAATAGAGTGTTTAATTATTTAATAAGTTGCGAACTAATACTACCAGCTCTACCAGCCTTATGCTACACCATATTTGATCTCCGACAATGTTTACCTCAAGATAATGAATAATCTGAATCCTTTGTTTGTTTAATATGTTTTGCAAAGTTTATTATTATTTTGACATAATTTAAATTTAACTAAACTATTATTAAATGTTTAAGAATATTAAAGGTTAATAAGCAAACTGTTTTCTTCAACTTTAGACTTAATCTAATTGACAAACTGTATTAAAAATACGATTATTAAATACTCGATTCAAAACAAAAGTTTTAAAACTAATATTAATGTTGTTTGTTGGCAGTGTCTGTGAAAAGTACGCTATTAATAGACAGTGAAAACTTGCATGACTGCTATGTTTGCAAATTTCTTTTTATTTTCTCTTATTCTTAATTCTTATTCATCTCAGTGGGTATCAGTCGATCTTGAGATTTGACTTTATTCTGGACTAACTCAAAAAGCTTGAAAGCCGGCAGAAAAATACTTCACGTGCTTGAGTCGTGTTGAGTATTGGACTTAAGATATATTTGTTAGTAGTATCGCAATCAGACATTCAATCGAGACTATGAAGTATAGCCTATTCAGTACCATAACTGTAAACATAACTTAACTACTGATTTATACTTAAAGTCCACAAAAGCATACAAAACAAATTCATTATTAATCTCTTTCTCTTTAGACACATAATTACAAAAAGAAATAATTAATAGTCTAATATCTTAATGAACTCAATTGAATGCATAGAATCAATTCCTGTTTTGATCTTCAATTATAAATAGCTTGAGGTGGTCCCCATCTTATTGTACAAAAAAATTTTTCTAAGTTTTACATATAGATAGAATCGGTTCTCATACCAAACCTCTCTCGAATGTTTACCTCTTATTCAGCCTCAAGGGAGACATGAGGGCAACAGTTTCATAAGGTTTAGTCTCACGTCTCATAATGTTTGTACTGTTACAGTACTTTACACTAGTGAAGGAAAGTTGAAACCCAAACCCAAGAATTTTTGGGTATAGTTTTTTGAAAACTCATTGGGTATGGGTGAGCATGGTTTTGAAATCTCCTAACTTTTCCTTTATTAATTCCCACTTATTTTGAAAATAAATAAAATATAAGCTTTTAAATGTAAAAATTTACATAATGTTAACAATACGTTCACATGTAATGTTTCATTTATTGATGCAGTTGTTTTTGCTTTATTTTAAATTGTTTTCTTCGGGTTTTTTTAAGTCACAAGATATTATTGTATGGATCAAAACATTTGTGAGACAAAAATACTAATATATTATGAACGAGTTTGGAAAATCTTGCGTATAGTTTTGATTTTTTGAAATTTCGTTAGGTATGGGTTTGAAATTTTCCAACTTTTCCTTCACTACTTCACACAACTCTCTTATTCAACTGAATTTTGGTTTTTGGTCCAAAATTTTAATATTCTGCAGAAAGTAAAATTAATTAATTGTACGGAATTTATAAAAGAAAAAAATTAAAGATTTTAACTTTCAATCTCATGGGCTTTTAAATAAATTAGACAATAAACCATTAATCAATCGCTAAGAAATTCAAACCTTTCAAATCCCTGAGAAAATGGGCCATAAATTTTTGTTATTACTGGAAATGTTAAATTTGATAAAAGAGATAAGGATTCGAGTCCAGAAATATTTCAACAGTAGATATCTTATGGAGTTTGACAGAAAACTATAAAAAAAAGACGTTTAAAATGACATAAATTGTGGTCTCTAAAAATACTTTGAATAATACACAGTTTAATGATTTTGAACCTCACTTTCATTAAAGTATATTATTTTATTATTAATTACGAAAACTTAAATCCTGTCATTTCATTAGAGAATCATAATTCAGTCATAAAAAAATCGAAACACGGATTAAATGAATTTTCGACAAAATTTATAGCAAATAAATCAGAGCTAACAAATTGCTTAAATACAGAATTTTATCATTTGATTTACAGTGAACACCGCAGAAATTGCCTATAAGTTAATTATAAATTTTATTGATGTGAATTAACTTATAATACAGGAAATCAGAAAGTAGTGCAGTTGGGATGGGATTTATTAATTTATATCTAATTAAAATCGTGAAATTGTTGCTAAAAACTAAATTTGAAAGAGAGTTTATCATGACTTGAATTACTACTCATGACTACTCTGAAAAAGTGATGGAACGAGTGTTAGGAAAGTGTCATCAAAAACGGAAACGATCGATAAGTAGACTCAATCGTGAGAACACTCCCAAAGATAACTAGTGTTTGAAGTTATGATTCGTCTTGCGAATGCTGTTCAATGATTTACAAACATTTATTTTAATTGATTATATCAATTGTTTTTGTTATTTTATCGATAAGTATAGCCATTTGGGAGAGTGATGTATAGCAGCAGTTTTCAGACTTTTTGGTTCCTTCTAAAGGAGTTTATGATTTTAAAATTGACTCTTTCATAGGGTATTATATAAATAATATCGCGACCCAAATAAATTTCGTGTTCAATAAAATAAGATAATATTCAAGGATTAGAATCTGTAGCGAAACACCAAATAAAACTTGTATCAGACTTGTATTCAGTAAATTAAAGGAATAAAGACATAGCATATAAGTTCATCAAAACATACATTACATTAAATGATTGAGATTCTAAAAAAAGAGGAAATTATGTCAGATTTAAATAATTGATTCACAAAAAATGAAACTCATTAATAGAATGTCAATGTCTCGGTTACACAATTCTGAATATAATTTTCACAATTTCTAAAAATATATTTATGTAATTGAATGCGTAGTTAACTCTTGAATTAAACCTAAAAATGTTTTGCACTCAAATGCGAGATAAAGTAAGTTATTATATAGTAATGTGGATAAGAAATGATTTATTTAAATACAGTATAATCTGATCCTATTTTAGAATTACTACTTATTATTGTTGAGCTTGAGTTAAGTATTTAGTCAGAAAAGTAAACTATTTGTTAATCTAAGATTTATGTTAATACAGATTTAGCGAATAAAAAAAGAAGAAAAAATAGCTTAAGATAATACCAATAGAAATACAATCGGGACGACTGTTCTAGAAATATTCACTGTTTGTGCAATACCCGGAAATATATAGCTCTAACATTTTTGATTCCCTGTGCTACTGACAATATTTATATCCGAGTAAAGACAGACAGAGCAAAATCCATATGTTGAACGCCATTCTTACATCAAATCAGTTGTCAAATAAATTTGAATTTTAGTTTTTAGACAATCTCATTATATAAATAGTAAACAATCTTAATATGGAATCACTCGAACTATTTAATTGACGGCTAATTCTATATTCGTAAGAAAGGTTCTCTGGAAACAGTTTTCTAACCAATCACTGACTAAATCACATTAAATTTGCGAACAATTAATTCAATGTTGAGGTCGACTATAATCTTGCAGTAAGTGTTATAAACATTATGAATATAAATAATATTCAATTGGCGTCAAGTGAAGGGTATTGCAAGTGTGTGTCTGTGTGTGTATGTGTTATATAACATGTCATGCATACAGATTAGGCAAACTTTGGTATCCATTATATGAAAGTGAATTAGTTTGTGCTTTAGTTATGAAGTATTTGCAATTATTAGCTTTAGAGCTGTGTCTCTTTTCAATTCATGATTTTCATTAAGAAACAAATAAACAGATAATTGATATTTGAAGTGATGATCAATTTTCTTAATGGTTATATCATATGCATTACATTTACAGTAATAATTAACTAATTATTCAATACATTATTAGCAGTTATAAAATGCTTTCATTTATGGAATTGATGTAATCTTTTTAAAAAAAGTTGTCACTTAACAGAAATTTGTGAACCAAAATAGAGATACAAAAACTTGAGTGTGTTTGTCATACTTTATATCCCTTATATACTTAATAGTTGTCCTGCCCTTGAGACTGGTATTAAAATTGCTGATATTGCCACCAAGTAATAAGGTATGCTTTTAAGCTATTTTATCTGCTTATAGTTCAGAAAAATAAATAAAAGTTACTTTTTTAGAACTGTATATATTATACTTTATTATTTTAATCATTTGATCTGCATGTAATGATAATAAACATGAGAGAAAAGACTAAATGGAATTTACCATCATTTGCCAGATAGTGATTTTCATCCCTTCTAATTATCAATTTCTCAAGACCTGTATTGAGATTTGAGTATTCAGATTAATCCTAATAAAAGAGCTTAAGTCAAAAGTCCAACTATTTTCTGAATAATAAAGTCACTTATTTGGACTTAAACTATGGTTCGGTGCAAATAATAGCCCGAAAATTAGAAGAATTAGAAATATGTATGTATGTGAACAATTATCTGTTGGCAAGAGATATACCGAAAATCATAGTCCTTGAAAAGGTCATAACTCTGAGAATATTTTAAAACATATTTGGCGTTTAGCCCAATAAATTAGTAGTCATTTACAGCTTATCATCCCTTTGGTGAGAATTAAGTATCGTATGAGGTATTGTAGAAACTGTTATTGCATTAAAGCTTATTTTATTATCCTAAGTTAATCTGATTGCTATTTTTTCATTGAATACTAGTTTTGTATAATTTCTAAAAACAGAGCTGAGTCACAAACAACCATTGACTTTACTTATCATCAGCATTATATCAGAAACACTATTTTGACACTAATTCTTGTTCCTCATTATCATAAAGTTTAGAGCATAGCCTTTCTCAGTGAGTATGGCATTGATTTGTAAAAAGACTCGAAACGGGACAAAACTCTTAGCATTGATTATCTCTTTCAATATACACACAGACACATGAAAGCAGAAGCGCACGCACTGTTCATGTGATTCTACAATTATTGCATTAATTTTAGTGATGTTGTTCTTGAGAAATTAGCTGATTTTGATAACTCTCAAAGGCTCTCATTCTCTCCTTACTGTTTACTGTCTAATGATATTTAACACCAACAACTTTAACTATAATTTGTGATCCTCTTTAATCATACTATTTATTGATCAAAATCGTATGTTTTTGAGAAAGTGCTGAAAGTTTACCAAATAATACCAGTATAGAGTTAGGAATCAGTTAAAAATAGTTTTGTTTGAAGACTTCTTCTGCCAAATAAGAGTTTAGATTAAACTTAAAAATATCATCTCTTATAATACTTATAACTCAGTTAAGAGTTGGCATTAACTAAAACTGACTCTAATCTATTTATAGACCTGTTTCTGAGTCTCATCTTTTAGTTTGTTATCCAAAATCTCGAGCTTTTAAACTGTCATTTCGTGAATTTGAACAAATGTCTGGCCATTAATCTGATCAACGATTCGAGTCTATCATCAACTATTATCTAAACATTTATTGGTTGAACTGGTTTTCGCTCAATTAAATAACTGGTCCCAAAACTCCTTCGCATATACAGTTTGTATCGTATTAAACGTTTCTAATTATAAACGCAAAGTAATGCAATCATGACTTCACTGATGCCAATCGATCAATGGTTTTTCACTCTTGATCGCAATCTTTCAAATTGTGGTCGATATGACATACTCTCCAATAATAATGAAGGTATGAATCAATATACTCAATAAATTTGATTTTTAATTATCTGATCATTAATTTTCTTAATTAATAATTAATGTTAAATAGCTTTATGACTTAAATGCAATGTAATTCATGTTTTGACTTATCATAGACTTAATGCAAATAATTAATAACTAATACTATGACATACTGCAAACTCAATAGAGTTAATAACTTGAAGTAATAGATATCTGATAGATAAGATCTATTGATCTATTGCTATACACCTATACTAGTATTGAAAGGCTACGCGTTTTATATTTTTGAGAAATTGAATAATTATATGAGTATTGAATATTGAAATGTCTAATCATAAAACAAAGGTGCGACTGAATATCTAAGTTTCATATTACAGGAATATAAGTTGAGCCGTGAGTCGAATATGCAGTAGTAGTTGGTGTGTGTTTGTGATTACAAGATCATAACTGACGATTTATAAGAGTTTATTGACACGTGTTCTCAGTTTAATATTAATTTATTTATACTTTACTTAAAAACTACAAACTCTTTAAATGATTGTCAAAGTGATATTAAGTTAATGTTTTAAGTTTTAACATTTTTTTTACTCAAATGAACTTTCATTTCATGATAAGGCGGTCCTTACTTAGCAGTTCTCTCGGGTCAGACCTAAAAACATACCAGTTTTGTAAGCTTTCTAAGCTTTTTAAACATTAAACTAATTTAAAGCTTTCATTCATGTAGTGGTCGAGTACAAGCATGTAATTTAAAAGACTTCGTCTCATCGCTGAGCCGGCTTTTTTGCCATCATTTTTGATTGAATTTTATTTTTTACAAGTATTTAAACGTTTAAAAGCTTTACTTTCATAAACTTACTTAATAGAGATTTACTAAAAGATTGGCTTCACTTGTATTCGACACAATGTAAATGAAACAAAGTTTGATTTTTGTTCTTATATAACTTTAATGTAATAAAACATGTACTACAGGACATACCTTAACATAATTTAAATGCCAAATAAATGATGTGCACTGTTATGGCTGTTTCTAACAAATCTGCCAGTTATGGCATATCGTTATCACAAAGTTGGCAACAGTCAAGTCCGAGTCCGATCGCACTATTAATTCAACGTAAGTTTCAAATAATCATTAGTTAAAAAAATATTTTCATTGAGAGCGATATTTCATTTTTTTGCTTCTATTAGAGAAGAAAATGCAATAAATTTAAGATTTAAAGATAGAATATATATAATATTAATAAATTAATCTTTGACGCCCTGAAGTATATTGAGTGCTTCAATAATTATTTTTATTAGGCTTCTCTCAAAAAGTTATTGCATCGCGTTTTAAAACGTGTTTTTTTAGATAAAAGTATAATTTTTTAGTTTTAAATCTTCATTTAATTTGATAATCAATGTCAGACTGCGGTCGATCTGACTTTTCGTCCTTATTAAAGCTGCACATCTTGTTCTACCTATAAATTATTTAAGTTCAGAGGTTTATTCATTTGCACTATTGCTATCTTTTATAGTCTACCGCTTTGGTTGGCTTTAACTTTAGTTTAAAAGTCAATCCAATCTCTTTAGTGCCGTTTTTGATTCATACGTGACTTTTATATTATGTCTATCTTATGATAATTAAACATTTTTCAACCAGTTAGTGATGTTAGATATCTATTTCCCCCAGAATCGGACGACTTATTTGGTATAAGTAGACACTACACATATTTTTATAGATTGCACTCACATTAGTTAGTGATATATTGAAGTTCAAGGCTGGACAAAAACAAAATAACAAAATAACAAAATGCTAATTAAGAGCTGTTGAAATAGTGGTTTAAATTATTTTTAAGTTATATCTCATATTTAGTAAATTATGAGTATATTTGCTTATTAATGATAGCCTTCAAAGTAACTTATACGTTTACTTTGACTCCAGATCTCTAAATTCCCAATACTTGTACTCGTTTTATATGATTTCTAAATAAATAGACAAACATAGAAAAAAAGGATTTGATTCACCGTTAAGGAGAATCTCGGGTGCGTTCACCGATATATTGCATTTGTTGAAGGCCTTGAAATTAACGGGTGCTGATATCGAAAATCTTTCTCAAATCTTACCTAAAGATCAACTTTAAAAAAAATGTTGGTCTTATGTTAGTGTGAGTGCATGTCTAATATCTTCTTTCAATAGTTGTGTATCAGTGATCACAAGTAAACTTTAGATTAACAGAAACTAAATTTATGTTTGACCTGAATTTTAGTAGTATTTAAAAATAATAATAATTGTATCATTAGATCAAATTAAGGACAAACTACAGACAGAGAAAAAAATTGTTTTCTTCCTAAATATTGCCTTCAAATTATTGAAAATTGTATGTTTATGTAATAACTCATATTAAACTGTATTTAAGATTGACGTCAAGTATTTGTTGATCAGTATTTAGAGCTCTGCAGAACATGTACTATAGAAGTAGTTGAACTTATCGGTCAAATATGAAATGGTAGACGCTGTGTTCATTTGTTAGTCAAACTTGATTAGACACTATCTTCTTTGTTTTGGGGAGGGGTTCATAACATTCTCTACAATTCTCTGCATTCACATCAATAACTCTCTTATCATAACTTTTGGATTAAGATTATTTGCGGAGCAATAAAAGTTGTCACTTATTCTACAGTTGAATCAAAGCAAATTGGGGTCACACTTCACCCGCTCCTTCTCAACAGCGATAGTTCACTTCTAAATCGTAAAAACATTTGCTTATGTTTTTTGATTAATAAGTTTTATTGCGAAGAATTTAAGTGAGCTTTTCTAATACTCTAAGAGATTACAACTTAATAGTTATGAGTTTCGTTTCGCGAACACTAAAGTTGAGAATCGAGAGAAGTAATACGAAGCTGAATGAGCGCGCCTGCAATTACCAACTTTTCATTTGCGGTAATCTTAGGAAAATGTTCAATAATACAATTTTTTGTAGTGTAACACTCTTTTACTATAAGAGTTTACATGTATTAGTAATAAAAGTGCTTTAAGTGTTTGTCCAGCGTTGTAAAGCATTAAATTTAATATTAAACTTAATGTCATCGAAGATTTATTAAATTTTTCAAAGAAATTATAGACTAACAAAAATTGTCATCAATTGAATATACTTTATTACTAAATAAAAATTTAATATTTCAAAGTTGAATTATGGTGAATATAAATTTAGGAGAACCTAATGTTTTCGATGATAGCACATAATTTAGTATTTTGCTGTATTTTTAAATTTTATATTAAATTTAGTGCTCTGAAGAAAATTTAATAAATCTAACAAATGCTAGTTTTAAATTAAACGTAATTCAAATAAATTCAATTCTATATTAATATCTAAATGACATTAAATAATTTATTCGAACGGTTTAATTGATAAATCACTTTTCATATATAGGCGCTGAACATGAATCAGCCGCGGCCTGGTTGGCAGCTGCGACCACAGCCACTTCAAACATCAATAACAAACTACATGATCAACAGCCACATCTTGTAAAACCTTTTGGTAAAAATGATAGAATACGGCGAACTTCAATATTGCGTCAGTCGCCGCCTGTAATACCGGAGGCACCGGTATCCCCGACGTCGCCAACAGAGAAGAAAAACGTACGCTTTGCTGATTCGATGGGATATCAATTAGAATCAGTCAAATATTTCGTAATTTCCCCTCAAGTCCGTCGAAGACACAGTTCAACAGCAGCTCCACTAATATATAGTCAATACTATAATAAGGAGAACAATCAAAAATGTTCTTTAGTGCCCACCAACTTTACAATGCCTTCATTGCAATCTAATTTCGACTCGAAATTGCGCTCACAGTCTGTTTTGTTGCACTCAATAACCACAGCCGAGACTTCAGTATACGGTATCATTTCAGTGGTTAACTTCAGTTTTGTTAAAAAAGTTTACGTCAGATATACGTTCAACGATTGGAAAACTTTTGTTGAACAAGAAGGCAATTATATGTTAGGATCACATGAAAGCGAAACCGATAAGTTTTCATTTGCTATTTATTGCAAACCAAGTGATTTCACTTTCTCTTCGCCGAATCAGTTCCATCCCAGACTGTTTTTCGCACTTCGCTATCTAACCGACGATGGAAGAGAATTCTGGGATAACAATGAGGGCAAAAATTATTGCCTTAACTTTTTGGCTTTTTGACCGAAATTAATGATTAATATTTATTAGTTAAGTGATATTCACTGGAGTATACAATGGAGGGATTCTTCATTATATTACTGGCAATTGCCTTATAGAACAGCTTTGCACTAAATTACAAGTATTGACAGAACTAATTGTTATTAATTAATGTATATATAAATAACTATACGATCTGTTGCATTATTAAGTCATATAAAAAGTTCCTTAAAATTATTTTTAGTGCAATCGTGTTATGCAATGAGTTAAATATCATTTAAACAACAGGTTTGCCATTTAATTAATTCACTTATTCAATGAAACAACTTATGAACTGATTGATAGGTGAATACGTTTGTACTCTTTCTCTCTAATTTTAATTTTATTTTAAAGTTATATCTCATAAATAGTTTTTAAAATAATTTTATCCTTTTCTTTAACCGTTTATTTTATGCTAATTTGTGATTTTTCATAAAATTAAATTAAAAACATTAATATTTTCGTAACATTCATATGAGCTCAACATTATTTTATTAATATGCACATCAAATATAGTAAAAGTAAATGCCAAATAAAAAAATTGTTGTACCACTGCTGTGATCGTTATAAGCGATTTACTATGTAATTAAGTTTGTATTACAAGTAAACAAATTTTTCATCTTGTTTATGAACTAATAAAAAGATTATTTCATTTTAAAAATTTATACATTGTTAACATTGTGAATAGTTTTTAAATAGTGAAAGGGGTTATATATTATAATGGAATAAAGATCTAATAATTATTGCCAAAAATGAGGTATAAAGTATGTTAGAACTCAAACTGGGTTTTTTGTAATCCTCTTAATCAAATTTATTGTTATGCTCGTTATGTTCGCTCATCTTTGAAGATGATCTTAACTGAGTTTTTTATATAAAAGTTTAGCTTATTTTTGAAAATTAATGTAAAAAATAAAATCTAATTTATTTGTTTGAATGATATGTTTATTATTAAAATTTCAAGTGTTCTAACTCATGAAGTTTTGCATTTTTAGAGACTCTGTTTTGACTTAGAAACATGATCTGAATCTTTATCCTAAACTCTAATGTATAGTGAAGTGTAAATGACAAGCTCGAGCTTGAGCTGAGCTCAGATTGTCCAGCTATACCTAAAGCTTGAGTATTTTAATATAAGCTCACGCTCAGTACTATGGAGTAATCATAAGTAAATGATCATCACTACTAATGTATAATAAATCTCAGTCTTAAAGCTAGGTTTAAATAAAGAACAAAAGTATTTTGAGAAAACCGTTTAAAATAAACTACTCTTGAATTTTAAGTTTAGAAACAGTACGTGAAAATACATGAAACAGAGCTGTTTGTATTGTAAACTTGAAGATAAGTAATCAAATTAAGGATTAACAGCATTCTTAAACCTATGACTGGAATTATGATAAATTATTATTAATACGGATGATTCAGACAAACATAGACTTAAATAAACTCTTGAATAAATTAAAATTTGTTCTTTTTCTATAAATAAAATAACTTAAAATTCTACTCATATTAAGCGTTTCAAAGTGTTCATAATCATTTTGGATTAGAGAAATAGTATTAGAATTTTTAGTGTTAATTATTTCTGAATTATTCAATTGCACGTAGGATTAGAAGCTTTTAAGACACTTCCTATTTCTCATAAGTAATCCCAAATCAACATTATATGAGACATAGTTATGCAGTATATGTCATACCTGTATAAGGTATACATGTATTTGTAAATGTCGGTAAAACTGTATGTCGCATATGATTCGTGATAAGAGTTAGAGCTTAAGCGTTATTTTGAAATCATTAAGATTAATAAATCATTGAATATCTTGAATAATACGAGAAAGAGTTGAACGTATTTCAAGAAAGATTTGCGATGCAATCAAAAACTCATTAACATAAGCTTTAATGATAATTATTATAAGCTTTAATTTTATATGGCTGTACCTCAAACCGCCGAATCCACTAATTCCCTGTTTTAATACTCATATAGCAAACTTTGCTCAATTAAACTCTCATGAAAATCACTAATTAGAGTGATTTGAAAAATACAAGGTTTTTAAAAAAAGTTTTTTTCGAAATATATTTCAATGCAAAAGTAAATTAATTTTTAATTGATAAATAAAATACAAACACATAGTTCGAAGTATAAAAGAGCAAAAGTTATTTTTGATGTTTAACCAATTTATAATAATTAATTGATGTGCGACATCAATAGTTATTCAATAAGTAATAGATCTGTTAACACAATGTCCAGAAATGTTGATTAATTTATAAAACTATTCTTTTGGGATTTGTTTGGTATTTGATATGATTTGTTGGAAATGCTAAACTAGATTTTAATGTAAGGCACTTTTATGTTTCACAATAAAAGTTCATATTTCGGAATAAGCATTTTTTAAAACCTTTTAAAACCTTAATTTAGTGGATTCGGTGGTTTGAGGTTCGGTGGTTTGAGGTTCGGTGGTTTGAGGTTCGGTGGTTTGAGGTTCTCCCATTTTATATATCATACCTCTTAAGTATTAACTGCTATGGTTTTCTCAATTGTCATTACTGTCTGATTACTGTCGACTTTAACTTAAAAAAAATGTAAACGGAAGTGCCCTCAGGGGTAATGAGAGAACCAATAAATATCATTAATGAGCTCAAAGTTCGTCTATAAATCGTTATTAAATTATATAAAATCAAATACCAATAAAGAAATTGCTTTCAAAATTTTATTATATCATTTCATATGAGACACCTGTATTTTATCCTTTTTTTGAGGACCGGCACCGACTGTCGAAGTGTTATCTGTTTGGCCTAAGAGGTCTTGAATATCTAAATAAGAAACGGGTCGCGAAGAAGTTTCAATACTATGTTTATAGAAGAAAACTTGTGTTCTAGAGCTGGGGACGGGCGCCCGGGTACCCATCCGTTAATCCGTGTACCGGTTCCAATTTCTAAGAACCGGGTACCTGCAAATTATTTTTTCCTTGAATTTCTAATACAAAGGTCTCAAAATTCAAAGTAATTACATAAATACTGAACTATTACCGTATTATCACATTCTTTCAGTAATACTTTAAGACTTTGAAAAGTAATTTGTTTTGCATCTATTGGTATACTTGATAAGTATCCTGATTGGCACCCTTCTTATCATTTGATTTTGAATTAATGCATATTTCCTAATTGTATGGCAATTTTGTCAAGTTTTGTATTTATAATTGGTTTCTATGGAAACACTAAAAAATAAGCGCTAAATTTGAAATATTTTGAACCAAAATACGAATTAGAATATGAATTAGCTAAAAAATAAGCTCATAATCATATGAATTTACTCGCCTGGAATCGTTGATCATTAAAAGATATTTAGACAATGGTCACCGCTACCCTTATTGCTTGTTTTCTCACAAAGTGAAAGTCAAACATAAAATGCATTTCACCATTTACTATATACCATTTACCATATACCAATTGGAATAAAAAATCCACGACTAAACATAAGTTATTGTCATTGAAAACTCTAAAATATAACCTCTGTCTGGTCACAAATTTTCGAAATCGTGTAAGTCTTATAAAGCTTTCAAAAACTTAAACAAAATATTATCCGATTTTACTCAAAACAAAATTTCACAAATTAATTTTTTTTAAAATTCACGAAAATTGAGGTGACTGTTGGAAAATTTTGATACCCATTTGAAGGGTTTGGATAGTCGTAGAATCAGGAAATATGCATTAATTCAAAATCAAATATCAAGAAGGGTACCATGAAGGATACTTATCAAGTATACCTATACTTTGAAAATATTGATGTTTAAGTGAAATTATCAAATTTGTGTTTTGAGTTTTATGTTGCGAAAATTTTGCAAATATTATTTAAGTATTTTAAGATATTAAAATAGAGTGGGTTTGTAAATATGTTTACAATAAAAAGTTTAAGAATAAAAAAATGTTAATAAACTTAATCTTTATAAGCATGTGATTTAATGAATGTGTTCATTTTCTGAGTTCCCGACCGGTTCCTGTAAACGGGTACCCGGTCCTTAAAATACACCCTGAAATTGACCAACTCTATTTTGTTCGTTTATATTAATTAATTAAATCATATAATAAGTTGCAAATAATATGTATTTTTAGAACTTTTTTGCAGTCCTTTCGCAGTCGCGGTGCTGATCCTCAAAAGCTGGTTAAGAACGACTCTGTTATAGTATTGGATACATTATAGAGCAGGCTTTCTCAACCCGTGGCTCGCGAGCCAACTCTGGCTCGCGAAGTATTTGAGAATATGATTAAATTTCGCTCTCAAAAGCGTTTAAAAAAATTCGTTACTCGAAGACAGTTATTCGAAAATTAAAGAAAATGCGCTCAAAGTTATTTGCATGTATTTGCATGTATTTGCATGTATTTGCATGT
>JAUJYT010000471.1:0-18583 GCA_033996565.1 Nanhermannia nana
ATCCCAACTAAACATAAAGTGAACCTAAAGAGAGATGTGTAACTTTGCAGAACTCAACTCTTTCGCATGATTCCCTGTCAAAGTCATCTTTGCCATTCTTGTCATTTTAATGTTGAAATATGCAATTGAAACTTTTAGAACCATTGCCGTTAGTTTTCGCTCACTGAAGCGTATTTGAATGCTTCTCAACTCAGAATTAATCTTCATTTTTGGATGTCTGCATTTGATGTGCAGTCTCAACTTGCAGTAGTGTAACTCTTTTGCAGAGCCAGCTTTAACATTGTCATAGAAGTGAGTGTTACAGTCATCCCAATGCGCGACTATCACGTTATACTGTTGTGCATTTAATTAGGTATTGTCAAAACATATAGGCATTAATAACATAAACTTTATACATGAGATCGTATTTATTAAGAAGAAAAACAGAAAACTGCTATATTTAAGATATACATACAGTCATACAGTATAACAAATATAAGTTAAGATACTTTATTTTACTTATGGAAGTAAGTCCCATATCATAAATAACCAATCGTACAAATGGGTTGTGTGTATTGCACCAGTATATACACTATATATATGTTATTACCTGCAAATAACAGCAGTAAATTATTTCATTTTATTATAACTGTCCATTACAAATGGTGAATAACATTTATTTGTTTGACTCGAGCTCAAGCAATTGTATGATTGAGTGCTATCATTACATTATTTTATATCAACTAAACCTACTCATGACTTCTCTAAGCAAATGCTAAATGTTTAGCCTAGTTTTTCACCTCTCACTCAGAATATGCAAATCTATAAAAATTATAAGTTTAAAAATATTTTAGACTTCGTTTTTAATAATACAAAATTTATCGGTAGCGCATCATAACAGTGTGTTATCATAACTTTCCAGTTTCCGTTCTATCAAAAGGTCTTCTATTTGGATGAGCACAACATTTTGAATGGTAACTTATACTTTCCTCCCCCTTCAGCAATGATGTCATGTTGAATCCTTATTTCACTTAACAGTTAGTTACTTGTCATTTGCAGTCATTCCAAAGTTTTGATCACTTGTCTCTCTCTCTCTCTCTCTCTCTCTCTCTCTCTCTCTCTCTCTCTCTCTCTCTCTCCTCTCTCCCCCTCTTTCACTCACTCACTCACTCATGCCTTAAAGCTTTTGCACTTATATTTTTCACTATTGATATATAAAATGTTTTATATAACTTATGTTGATCTGAATATAAGAATAGGATTTCTATGAATTTATGATTTATTTCTCTGTCTAGTTTCTTAAATTGAAACTAAAATTTTTTTATAGTTTTAAAGTTTTCTTTATACATAAAATCTATATTTGATTTTGATTTATGTAACGCATATATGATGTAAAAACTCCTTTTTCCTACTCATAAAACTGCTGATTTAGATCTCCTGAGAAACAATCGATATATCATTGACATATAAAACTTGGATATCATGAATAATATACAATCTAAAAGAATTTTCTTACTAATAACTTATCAATAAATTATTGGTTTAAAATCAAATAAGATATTAAGTAGTATTTTGATATATATTATCTATAGATTCTCTCTATCTTTATTCATTTTAAATTCAATTATTTACTGATAAAAATAAATTATCTGAAAAATGCTATACAAGGGAAATGTATAAGGTGTGGGAGAGGATTAGGTCTGTATCTCTCCCCAAAAAAGCGTTAGAACACCCCCCCCCCCTACAAAAAGGTCAGAACCCCAACCTTAAGTGATGGCTATAGAGATTTCTCGTCTTTTTAATAGAGATTTTTGTTGAAAGCTTAACCCGGTCTTCATTTAAGAAATATGTAGAAGTCTTTACATAATCTTTATAAAAAAAATTGGTCCAAAAATTATTTTTAAAATAATAACTCAGGTTCTCAGGTCTATTATTTTTTGCCTTGAGTTTTGAATCACGACCTAATATCAAACATGACAAGGGATAACAAAAGCCTTGTGCATTCCTTGTTTATTTTGTCGCAGCAACCTACCCATATAATGTATACTCGTATTTAGAAGGTTGTATTCTATACAAACTCCCTATACTAAAGTTGTTCCCTAATTATGGTATTGATTGTCAATAGAAGAAGAATACGAGAAATCCTTACTTCAAGTAATTTATTTTTAATTAATTATCGCACTCTTTCTTGTTTTTGTGTTCTATTCTAAATTGACAATCAATATAAAACATTACTGAAAAACTAAAAATATCCTTTAAACCCAATTCTTTCAGTTCCTTTCTCACAAAATTTTTAAAAAAAATTAATATATTTATCATAAGTCTGAAGCATAACAAAAGTAAAGCTTATTATAAAAGCGCTTATTTTAATGCATATAAATCTGATGCTTATAAACAATAATATAATTCTCATTTTTAAAGCTTCCACTAATACCTCAGAGGATTCAATTGATATTTTTAAAAATAAGTGAAAGTTTAGCGTTAGAAAAAATTTTTTATAATAAAGTTTTCAAAGTATAGTTAAAATTTTCGAATAATAAAACCCGAGTTTATATAAATTCAATTTTCAACGCTAGAATTGCGCTGAAAATGCAGTTCAACTTTAATAAACATATTTATATTCTGAATGCGTAATAAAATATTTTGAAAAGTTTTCATAAATAACTTTTTAACCGATTCAATAATCGGTAAATAAAAGTGAAGAAAAATCATTTCCTCATTAAGTCCTAATGTTTTAAAAATTATATTCAAATATTTTGAGCGGAGATACAAAAAAAATATTTTCTCTTGGATTTAATGCACATAAAATTGAACAGATTTGCGACTATTTCGTAGATTTTATTCAATTTTTTTCTCCCAAAAAATTTTTTAGACTTTATTTTCAGTCTATTTTAAACTAATAATGAAAATGTTTATAATCCTTAAGCATTTAAAAAAGTGCTGAATATTTTGTTTTCTCATAGTCTAGCACTCTATCAATCAGTTAGAAAATAAGATAAGACACGAATTAACCCGTTTTATGAAGAAAACAATACACTTTTCATACAGATTTTCGTTATGAGCATAAACTCATTACTTATTTGGATCACAGTTTGCTTTGCGAAGGATTGCATGACTTCTAGCAAAGGCTTAAATATTTACAGTATTTAAGTGTCATCTTTTCAGAAAAATATAATTATTTACTTTAATAGCATTAATGCGTCGCATAAACTAACTCTTAATCATTTGAAAGCATTTTTGAAAGAATTTTGTTTTTAAAGTGAGAAATAAAACCCCTTCTGTGTTAAATTTTTTTCTCTCACAAAACTTATTTAAATAATAATTATTTTTTCTTTTAAATACCGGATCCCTAAGGTTTAAATCCATTAAAACCAAGTTAACACATATAGTGTGAGGTTTTCTAAAACTTTTCTCAAACATTTGATACGAAAGAAAATAATTATAATTTTTACTTAACGTGAAAATTGACTGAACACCAGATTTTTTGAGAGGAGAGCGCGAAACGATGTTTACTTGCAGTGAAAATTAGTTACAAGGATTACTTATTTGAAATAATAATAAAAATAATAATGAGGTCGAAGTAAATCAGAACTCATTCTCATATCAAAGAAGAAAAAAAATACTGTCGAGAGTTCTCAATTCAAAGCCCATAACTTATAACTTGCAAAAAAAGCCTTGAAATGAATTTCGCTTAACTTTTTATTTCTTTTGAGCAAATAATATATTGTACTGTATGTACAGTTATATTGAAAATATATAGGGAAACAACTTTTCTTTTATATTAAATGAAAAATTAAAACAATGCGTAGGTATTGATGAGAAAATTGAGGTTTATTTTGTTGGTAAAGTTTGATGGAGTGCTGGCGCAGAAAATTAAATAATTTTTCTTTTAAGAGAGAAACTTATTTACAAGACATAAATCATTAAATATCTGGTTTTAATGCCTGTTATTTTTCCGTTTCGATAATTTTTTTTTAATATTAAAAATCTTTCTCCCAATCGATAAATGCAATGCTAGAAAATAGTAATAATTACGTGAATCTTAATCTTTAGCATAGGTTACAAAATAACTTATTAATTATTGAATTGATTTAACATTGAGAGTGACTTTTTGTATATCAGTTAATAGGACCCCAACTGATAATAAACTCAATTTTAATGTATATTTGCTGTATATATACCAGTGGTTCTCAATAATGAATTAATAAACTGATAGTAAGTTTAACTTAATATTACTTACTATTGAATGTAAAATATATTTTATATAGCATTGAATATACACTAAATTGATAACTATTTGATTAAAGGAAACCACAGAGTTTACTATCTTTAATAGCATTGATTTAATACTATCTTTAATACTATCGTTAATTTCATTTAAAAGCTAAAACCAGATTCCAGTTAACACATGTTTTTTGCATTTGTTTCTCAATGCGTTTCAATGAAATTTCAAATTCAAATGTAATTCATATTTAAAACCTCAGAAATAAAATACAATTATTATAATTATTTCTCAATTATTGCTATCAAAAAAGAGTCAGTAATGCAATCGTGAAATTAAAAAAAATGCTTTCATTTACTTATACAACATATAACACCATTGAATTACATTGAAAATAATATGCTTATCATTAACTCATTGTCTAGTTAGTGACTTATTTACTGGTAATATATTGTCTCAACTCAAGGACCAAAACAGGTTAGGACTTAGATATCAATTAAGTGTCATCAATGACTTTACGATAGGACTAAAGTCCTTCGGAATTAAGTAAAGAGCTTTTGCAGACATATATCGGTATTTAAACTATTTATTCAAAAAAACTGAAAAAAGTTTTTTAACTCAATTTTTGGTTAATCTGATATTTTTTTATATTTATTTTGGTAAATATGTTGATTCCATTACTTGTATTGCATTTGATCTCATCGATAGCTCTTTGGTTTCGTAATCTTTGCTTCAAAAGCAATAATCATAATAACAGTTAAGAGTAAAAAAAGTTTGAAATGTTTTTCAATGTTTTGCACATTATTTATGACAGATGATATATTTTATACAGTAGTACCCGTTATAGTGAATCGCTTGGGACCGCTAACTTTAATTCACTATAAGGGGGTTTCACTATAAAGGAGTATTTTTAACATTAGTTGAATCCAATGTTAACCAAAATTGACCAAAATTTTCATTCACTATATCGAGGATTCACTATAAAGAGGTTCACTATAACGGGGTACTACTGTACTAACCTTAAAAAAGTGATTAAATTTTGATGAGATAATTAAAAAAAAATTTTCGTTACTGTCTTAAATACAATGGATTAATGCATTTTTAGGGCAATATCTATGCGACTGAATGAAAGTTTTTTTCCAAACAAAAGTCATTAAAATTAAATTTATTCGCAATTCATCTCAACCCTAATTAGTTTTTAAATATAAGAGCTCTGTAAGAGTTAAAGGCTTTACTTGTTTTCGAAATCAAAACTTTATTGCGTTATGAAAATAGTTGATAATAACACTCCTCTTCTCCTAACATGACTTAACTTTTTTTTCTTATTATTACTTTTTTAAAAATTTAATGATTAATTGGACTGTTTTCACGCATTCACACATATACTGATAGTTATTACTAATTATTTATTTAACACATTTCTCGATCACTCCTAAACTTGACATCAATTTTCTTATTATTAAATTAAATAAAAGATTTTAATTTCCATAAAAAATTAATATTTTTATTCTGTTGCCAATTGAGTTGATTTTAAGGAAATATTTCTCGAAATTTTTTTCTCAATAAATTATTTTAAACGAAATTCTATACAAAAAAGTTTTTTTGAGAAAAGTTCTCAAATTTCATGTCAAAACTTCAACTTATTCTCAGACACTATTTCAGAAACTTATTTATATCTTAAAGCAGTTTAAAGTACCTGCACTTCAATAGCACTGAATATTTATTTTTTTCCACAGAATCTAACACTTTATTAATTTATAATATTATATATAATATAATTCATAATTAAAACGGTTTTAATGCAAAAGCAATTTTTTCTTGATTTCGCTAAAATACTAATTAATTATAGGTTAGAATACTTTAAAATGAATTAAATTTATTTAAGTGTCATCTTTGTGAATATTTAATTCCTTATAACTTTTAGTATTGAAAATTTTAACATAATCTTTATATGTTTGCAATTTTATGCATATTTTTTACGTTGCGAAACAAAATTAATATTCCTTTAAATTTTTTACTTATATCTCGAGTTATATATCAATTTTGCGTTTTTGTTGTTCGTTACTTTTGAAAGTTTTTTTGCAATTTTACTTTTAATATCAAATTATCAGTCCTTTGATTATTAATTTTTTTTATCGAAAATTCAGTTTATCTCTACTTTTAATCTTTTATCGATTTATTTAAACAAAGCGTTGTTTTGCTTAAAATAATTATTTTAATTGCAAAACTAATTGTACGCATTGTTTAGCATTAATTACTACATAACTCATACCACTCATACATATTGTGTGATTGTTTTCTTGCAAAATAATTAAAAAAATTTAAAGAATTCCAATATATCTCAGTTTATCACAATTTATATCATAAAAAGGGAAACAACCCATATATACCTTATAAAGTCTTTACTGTACATCTTGTAAAATAAAACGAGAAAATAAAGAGTTAAAGCTAATGAGTTTTTTGGTCTTAATATGAAAAATATACCCAAAATATTATCGGGTGTAATATCAAACTTAACGGTACGGTCAAAGATAATTATGAGATAATCAAAAAAAAATACTTTACGCTATAAAATGCTCGTAAATCATGATTTTTAAGACGCCTGAAAAGCTTAAGCAATTCGGTTCTGATATAGCAGTGGATATGATAATAATTTTTTAAAATTTCAAATCAATTCCGTGTAATGTTATTTATCGACTGAATTTTGAATGTAAATTGAAAACAAGAAAAAAGAAGTTCAAGTATTTGATTAAAGTTTTGAAAAAAATATATTTACTGTTAAATAGTTTTTATGGAAATTTCATTTTTTCTAAAGGTTTTATTAGTTTTTAAAGATTTTAAGTTTGATTCAGATTATAATTTAAGTGTTTTTAAATTATCTGAAAAAATATTTTTTATAATTTGCAAATTTACAAAATCAAAATCTAAAAAAACTTAATTTTTAGGCAATTTCTACTTTAAGCTTATAAAACAAATTTAATAATCCTTCTATTAAGTGATTGAAATTAATTAAATATATAAACTGATAGTTTTGAGCAGTTCTTGAAAAGTTTTATCTGAAATCAAATGTTAAAAATATTATTTAATTCCTCTGATTTGTTCACTTCGTATAATATAATGTCAACTCACATAAATTCAATCGTTATAAACCTTGTTTAATCTCCAGATAGGGGTTAAGGCTTATTAATACAGGTATATGAGCAAATGTAACTTATTAACAACATTACTACGGATTGTATAAAACAATGCAGTTTAGGAACGCACTCTTCTTCCTATAAATTTATATTGAGTCAAAATAGATTAAATAGTGGCTGTTATTCTCTTTATAGTGAGCAGTAGGAGCCTGTCAGCGCTTTACTATGATTGATTGTTTAACTGTTTTTTACAAATAGAAAAATGATGTATACTTTTCTCAACAAAAAGTTCCTTACCTGATTTTGGGCTTTGACCCCCCCCCCCCCCCCCTGCAATAGAGACTTAGCGTCAGGACTCCAGCGGCGGAAGATCGTGCAAAATGGAAGCAAATGGTCTCTAGTCTTAAACCGCGATCCTAACGGACAAATGCGGTTACGAAAATGAATCAATAAATGATCTAGTTAGAGTTTTAGGCAGTGCCAATACCATAACCAGAAATTTTTGGTTGGGGTACCAGCAATAGGGAAAATCTCAATTTTTTCTTTCTATAGACCTACACATAATAAACTTAAAAATCTTGTGGGGTACGGCACTGGGCAGTGCCATAGCCTGAAATTTTTGTTTGGTGAGTCAGACAGGAAAGATAACTCCAAGACTTGATAAATTTTTAAAATTGTTACAGTTATACATTTAAATGCCTGAAAATGATTAGTGAGGCCGGTGCCCACTTACCCCACCTTGGTTATGGTACTGGGTTTAGGAGTAGGAAAGCTTGGCTTATGACGATTGAAAATATATGCGTCGAAGTTATGCGAAACGAAGCGCTCTCATAATTGGAAATATGATAAAAAATATTTTATCAATTTTATAGCTGGCCTGAGGTTCTCTCTCTTAAGTCCAAATTCAAAACGAATACTCTTCAATAATAACTCATGATACTCATGATATTAATTAACATTAATCAACAGATTATTTTTCGATGAATTTTAATTTTTAAGAATTTTGCGTAAAATACGATATAACTGTTTTGGTGACAGTTTGAGTTTTTTTTATAATAATTAAAATACAGGTTACTAGAGATATAACTAGGGAAATAAATTTTTGTGGGTTAAAAGTTCTCAAATCGGTAATGGGATTGGGAAATAAAAAGGGCGAAATTGGGGGTTAAAACAGGCCAATCGGGAGTTTTAAAAATTTTATTTTTAATTCAAAAGTTAAATATTTCAACAATTTCTATTAAAAAAACAATATAGAGTTTAGACGATTAACGAGTATTTCTAAATATATTACAGTGAATTATATTTATCTTTAGGTTTCTGGTAAAAAGGCTGAAAGATATATTTCGGTATTAGCTGTGACTAGTGTTGTAAATTTTGTGAGCCAACGATAATCAACGCCTAGTTATTATTTTACAAAAAGGTTTTCATTTTTTTTTGCAAATTTTCTCGAGCACTTCAATAATTTTGGTTAAATTCCATTATTAAGTGTACAAAACTCGGACAAATCATCAAAAATATAAATAGGAAATATCAAACCCCCTGAAATTGGGGCGTTCAAACTGTATTTTTAAGAAACTCATTCGTAGGGTGACCAACCGTTCAGATTTTGGCCTATTTTAAAAAAATTTAGTGCTCGAGCTTGAGCTTTGAGCTTTTCTAAAAATAGGATTTTATGAAAAATTATCCTTTAGTCCCCTTTGATTTTTTAAGCTGTCCAGATTCGGACATCATTAGACTTGGTCACCCTACTGATTCGGTTGACTAAAGCTATTATATAATAAAATTTCTACCAGTATTTATGATTAACTTAAACCTATGATTAAGACCTAATATAAACTTATGTAATAAGACCGGTAAACCTTGATAATTGGTTGCTTTAAAAATAATTTAACTTTTATTACAAGACAGTGAGATTTTATAAAACTTTCATTTATGATTGTAAATTGCTGTTAAATTATAAGTTTGAGACTACTGTTGAATAACTTATTTTATGTTAATGTAATACAGGCTTAATTTTGATCAATCGAGAGCTCATTACAATATTACGATTCATCCTTGGAATCAACTGTGTTTTGAGTTAGAAATCATGGAGAGCTACATATGTGTGCCGGTATATACCGGTGTAAGTAAGTGTTTGTGACAGACAGACATTGAGAGTGAGTGAGTGAGTGAGTGAGTGAGAGAGAGAGAGAGAGAGAGAGAGAGAGAGAGAGAGAGAGAGAGAGAGAGAGAGAGAGAGAATAATTATTATGTTGAATAAAAACACACATCAATGCTTTTCTATTGAATACACAACTAGTGTTGCATTAATCATATACTGTATATCATTAAATTAGTACTCAATGCCATTTGATAAATAAAATTCATATTTTTCTGTGAATTATAATGAATTTGTTATTAAGACTTAATTTACTGAAAACTCTTTCTTTTCTAAACAGACGTTTTACGCAAAACTGATAATTATTGTTAGTTTTATTACTTATCTCTTAAACTTTTTTATGAATAAATTAACTTTTTGTGAGTAATCTTTACATCAGTTTCTCCTCGCAAACAATGAAAATGAGTAAAAATAAAAAGTAATGATACAACTAATACTGTATTAATAAAATTCAATGTTAAGCAATTGAAAGTTAATTCAATCTCTAGACGAACTCTAATTATTTTGTATTTTTGTTTTAAAAAACTCTCTCTTTAACTATAATGATCTTTAATTATAGACTTTAAAGAGCAGTATCTTATAGTTTAGGCTAATTTTCTTCGATAAGAAACCCTTAAAAAGTCTTATCTGAAGCGTTTTTATTCTCTTTATGATAATTAAAGTGAGAAATAATTACCGTATTTTTTTAAATACTAAGTTCAAAAACTAAGAAACCTTTTTTGAATAACTTTTTATGGCTATAAAAACAAATAAAATTCTGTTTAAAACTACTTGTATTCGAAACGCATTGAGAATAAATTTTAGTTTTTATCTCCGATTCAATACAGTCTGATATATATTTATTATTAAGAGACAAACAGTTTCACTGATTATGTAATTGTGATCAGAATCATAGCGATATCAACTTAAACAGTGCAACAGTGCTGAGCACTTGTAAAAGCGCAGGTTTTCGGGTCAATTCAGATCACTATTATATAACAGCAGTTATTGTTTGAATGAATTTATGTTTTATTTGTTGAGAGAATAGGTTATAAACTTATTCATTATGAATAGAGAGTGTATTCAACTATTTTTAACCGTGAATTATGGGGTTATTCTACTGTATATTCAATTGGAGTTAATTTTCTTTTGAAACTCAATTGAAGTTTTAAACTATTTCTTATTTAACTCTTATTTAACAAACATTTCTTATTTAATATATATTTAAATTAATTTTTTACAAAATTGCCGATAGAATGACAAAATCAGATAAAAATCACTTAATCACAGTTAAAATCAAACAAGAATTAATTAATTTATGCTTAAAATACAGCACAAAAGGCTTTTAAGGCATTATATAAATCGTTTTTTTAAAGAAAACTAATTTTTAAAATACAAATTCAGCTTAAAATTCAACTTTAATTGACTTTGCAATTAAAATAAGAGATTTTTGAGAATAAAATAATTAGTTTTGTGTATGTCTTAATTTATAACCCGTTTAACCCAAATCAGTACAAGATATTCATCCCCTAAACAAATATTAATTCAAAGAGCGGTTTGTTTGAGTCTTTAAACCGAAAACTCAAAATTTAACAAAAGTAAAGCATTCCTACTATCGGTCACTTAATTATAGAATAGATTTTTTTCTATTTTATTTGATTACACTATAAACCGATAATAGCTATCAATTATTAATTGGCACACAGTCTTCATTGTTTCGCACATTTGTTTTTTGATTGAGTTATCAAACATTCAATTGAATTATTATATCATTCATTATAATTAAAAGATGTCCTCAGATTTTATTGACATATTTATTAACAGATCACTTAAGTAAAGCATGTTTTTAATGAACATATATAATGATAGTAACGGTTCACTAAAAATTATGAATTTATAATCATTCAGACGCCAACACTTCCTAGTCATAAATCAGTTGGGATACAAATCTTTTGTCGAATTGTTATGTTTTACATTTGTTGTCAGATTGAAGAGTTTGGTGTCCCGGTTACCGGCGCTAATCAATCACTAACTCTAGAATTCAATCCTAAAGTGTTGAACAATTACTGAATTTCAATTTTTTCAATATAAACATTTTAACAATTGAATTGTTTTAGTTATTTCTTGCAAAAAAAAAATTAAGCCTAACAGAGCTCAGTCTTAGAAAATTCAACAATTTTTTTGAGATACTTTATTTAATTGCGTTTCCGGATTACCTCGTTATAGAGAACTGCTGGGTCCAGGCTCTTTTATTTAATTATCCAAACTGGCTCAATGAAGTTGAGCTTGAATCTGGTTGAGCCTAGTCTCAGAACTTTTGAGCCTAAGTTTGAGCTCAGTAACAACTAAGCTTGAGCCTGACCCTAAATTTACAAGAAATTATTCTCCCATTATTAGCTAATAAAATTACAGTGAAATATTGTCATAACCATGCTCAAATTCGTTATAATGAGAAAAATCAAGTTAAAGCGTATTCACCATAAATATGTTCATTATAACGACTTTTTACTGTATTGTATTTTGATTTTTATTTGATATTAATTCTGTATAAATTAAAAATTTAATATTTATTTGCAGAAAAAGAGTATATTAATTATAAAGAGTATAAAGAGTCTTATTTGTTTAAGCTAATTAATAATATTACCGTAGTAAATTTAAAAATTAACTTTTAATTTCTGAAAATTCTTGTATTGCATTTTGTTAGAAACTGCTTATATATTCTCAACACGAGTTTTTCAAAAAACATTGAAGCATTTTAAGGAAAATCAAATTATAGATAATATATAACAACTGAATTTTAAATCCCATATATCTTATGTTAACTAAAATGTGTATAGAGGCTCAACAGGCTCCGTGTAATGAGCTTGAGCTTAATGTGGTTTAATTGAGTTACTCTTAATTAACTTTTAAAAATTTTTCTATAAATTATACAGTAATTTAATTTTTTAAAACATTATTCGAGTTTTACTGAAAAACAAAATATCTTCTAATGAATAAATTTGATAACGAGGGTGAAAGTTAAAAATGATCCGATTTTTAAATTATCATTAGATTACAGCGTTATTAAAGGATAAAAGAAATCATTAGGTAATAGAGATATTCCGCTGCAAGCGATGATAATTGTATAACATTTGTCCTAATTTTTATTCACTCTATTAAGCGTTTATTCACTTGGATAGCAATGAATCAAATGATTATTTTAATAATTGATTCAATAAATTTTAAAAAAATTTGTTTGTTTTTGTATATAATATTTGCTAAGTACGAGTTAGTAAACAAGTTAATAAAAGTTCATTTAACTAATTAAAATCCAATCAATTTTTTTTAAATGTTAAAAAGTTCATTCAATGAAGTTTTTATATTTTTTTAATTAGAAATTTTTTTAGAATAACTTGAGGTTCAGAAAGAGTGTATATAAAATTCTTCGTTATTAAAGACCGGAAAAATGTTTTTATTTATTTATTTATGACGTTAGCGATAATGGAAAATTAGTGGCCCTCACATACATTTTCAAATTTATATGGATTTATATCTTTAATGTTATTTATAATATATACTCATAAATTGGAGTGCTATGCAACCTACACTATATATAGAGTACTATTTGCATGACATCATGTAGTAGTACAAAAACATACTGCATTCACATTGGTTGAAGCGACAGAAGGACAGTATTATTTTAATTTATTAGTACCTTTACTATAGTTTAGAATCTTTAATATCAATTTAATTAAAATTTTTAACATACCGGTGATTATATTTATAATTAAATATATCTATATATAATATCTTAACATAATTGATGTTTATTTGCTAAATTGAAAAGTTCTTGTTGTATGCACTTCTCAAAAACACTCGAAAATTGAGACACTGCTCATAAGTAATAATTACACTTATTAGACAATAATTAGACACTGCCAATAATTAAAGCTCATATTTAAATTAATAAATCTGATTGAAAATGTTCTAAAGGGATATTATATTTTTTAAATATTTTTCCGGTCTTTACTCATTAATAATTAAGCGATGGCTTTGAATCCTTAACCTCTCAATTATATGATTTTTTAATTAAGTTATTATTAAAGGGTGTGACAAAAAATATTTTAATATTAATTAAGCATAGATTGAAAATTTTGATAATTAAATAGTGTTAAACAATACCACTTAAGTTGTTAAAAGTTTATTTCAGTAGAATTGATAAATATTTCATATCCAACAGAATCTATTATTTGAGAAAGGCTTTGACTCTATTGTAGTCTTATTTGAATAATTATTAAATCTAAAATTCAAATTTATTTTAATAATTTTTTTGGATCCACCCTTTACATCGATCTAAACCGTAAGATGATTTTGATAACTAAGATTAGATATAGAGTAAAGTTTCTGATGCTTTAATTTGATAAAAATAATTTCCAGCAAATAAAGATCCAGCAAAACATTGTTACGAACGGTGTGCATAAACCGGACAATTGAGAAACTGATCAATTTTGCAATAAATTAATTTTAAGATTCATTTTTAACTTTAAACAATTTCAATTCACTTTCAATGTGCTGACCACTACATCTCAACCTTACAATTCCATTGAGTATTTACTCTTTGATATTACAATATTTACAGCTTTAGAATAATAAGGCCTATTATGCAGAGGTACGGTCGAACCCAGCTATGGGGTCAGTTGGGTACAGGCATTTTCAGAGATTTAGGTGTAAGTCTATAAAGTTTAACAAGAAATCTGACTCAGAATTAGATAACTCGCTTTGTAAACCCTATTACCCTATTATGCCGAGAGACAGGTATCAGTTCATGTGTCGATGTATTCATAAGCTGTAAGAATAATGTTTTTTTAAGAAAAGTTTAATTTATCTTAAAACTAGTTAAGACTTTTGATTAAAGACCAAAATTAAAAAAACTGTTTTAATAAAAAGAGATTTATTTTTTTTCTTGAGATTTAATTCAAGAATAGCTTTTCGACTGAAACCAGTCAACTCTTAGACCTGTATTTCTGGTTCAATAAAAAAAAGTTATCCACCGATAACCCAATACAAGTCTACATTTAAGATTAGGTTTTATTTTAGCTTCAAATCAAATATTGATGAGAATTAAGTTTTAATGTACTCCTATTTCAATTGAAATTATTCTTAAGAATAGCCGAGAGCTTAGTTGTTAGATATCTTATATCTCCATCCTCTTGGAGATAAATTCTGTTTTCATGTAAAATCTCTTTATAATCAAATTATTTCTTATAGAAAATAACAAATAATAATAACCCCTGAACTTAATACCATTAGTAGATAGTATTTCTTCAGAATAAATCACTGTTTATAGAGTATTCTTGTTATGTATGTTTAGTAAAGGTATTAAAACTTTTTTTTCTATTTTGTTTTAAGAGAAAAGATTTGACTAAAGCTCTGAGTCGTGACTTAAACTTAACTAAAAACTACTTCTCAACCGATTGGTGTCACAGTTGACTGTCATCTGTTCTCAACTGTTTCTTTAAATAGAAAATCGGCTTAAAATATGAGATCCGTTGGATTGACATCCGATTGGCTTCTGATGAAAAGAAATCCTTTTCCTATTCATCAAAAGTGGAGGAAAAACAAACTCGGGTTCTGTCTCACTATTTATTGGTAAACAACAGAAATCAAGTAAATCCTAACGAACAGTCTCTTCAGCGGAAACAAAAGCAAACTTTCTTTAGACTTAAGAAAAAGATATCAATAGAAAAGAAAACAAGTTTTTGCATAAATATAACGAATGCCAAAAAATGCTTATATTTTTAGATCAATTCATTTTCTTAATAAAAAAGCTTTTAAAAAGTTTAAAAAAAGTTTTTTCTAATAAAAAAATTAAATTAAAGAACTTTATATTCATAGAGAATAAAAAAAATTTATTAAGCACAAGAAGTCAAGTAAAAGATCTCAAAATTCATCGGATAACTGAATCGAGAAAATCACAATTTTTTTATTCATATTCTAATGCAATGCAAAAGTTAAACAACTTCTGGTATAAGAAATAACTTAAAGCCCTTATAGCACAAACTGATTGCTATTTAATTACAGATTTAAAAAAAACCCAAAAACGCTCCCAATTCTGCTTAACTTTGTTTTAAGCCAAGTATTAAAAACTCATTTTGTTCCTTAGATATGATCATAAGATTGCTTTCTCTGAATCCAATCCATTAAAATAAAAGCAAAGATTATGTTTATTTTTTTATCTATTATTTATTTGTAACTCAAACTATATTATTGATGACCACAATTTTTTTTAAAGGGCTCATTAGTTTTGCTGCGATAAAAATCATGACTACAACAGGAATAAAGAGATTGATTGCACTATAACTATATAGATATGAAAGGGTCTCATCGTATAAATAGCTTGTAATTTCTTTTCTCTTATTTTTTGTAATACAGTTCATCCTCTATATAGTGAAAGGGTAGGGACCGGTCAAAGCCTTTGCAATAACCGGGTTTACTATACTTTACTTTAAGCTTTACTTCAAGACATATAGTTATACAGTTATAGCCAACTCTTCACTATAAGCGAGCTTTCACTATAACCGATGTCACTATAAAGGGCATAAACTGTATTATTTAAGCCTCAAATTTATTATGAGCTGAGTTTAAAAGTAAAGAAAAAATAAGATAAAGAATATAAGTAATGGAAACACATTTCTCTCAAAACTGTACTTTAGTTTTATAATTGCATTGAATTTTCCAATTCAAACAACTGTATAATTGAGTTTTGATTCCCTCTTTTTTCTAGGCTTTTGAAAATGACTTTTTTGTTTGTTAGGCAATAAAACAATTGATTTTCACTGTGTATTTGGTGGTAAAGGGGACACCAGTTTTAATACACTGTTGAGAATAATTTTTTTTATTGCTATAACTGATGATAAAAAATGATAAAATAGTAGGAGAATTGGTGTCATTCCTATTGAATTTATGACTTATTATGTAAATAATGGATAAATTTATTGTTATTTATCATTGTTATTGTTCCTATGATTTGAGCTGTCAGTTGTTGATTACATATCAATCTCAGTATGAAATGCATTCAATTTTCTGTGCAGTATAACTAAAACCAGTCTAAAAACAAATCCCTTTTTTCGTAATGCAGCTAAAGTTTTATTATAATATATGCTTTTGTTTCTCATAAATATCAAAATTAGTTAAATATCATAATTAAATGGTTGTAAAGATATTTATCTTTTAAAAAAAGGGCTCAAAACGTTGTTAACAAAAGTATTTCACGATTTTTAAGTTTCTTATCGATAATAATAAGTTAAACACAAATTATAATTAAAGAGTATTTTTCAGTAAAAAAAAGGTTAGCATTTGTGATAAAAATTAAAATAACTATTGCATTAATGCATGAATAATGGCATTAGGAATATAAGTAGTTTAAAAAAATTATAAGAAATCAGATTTGATGAAAAAATTTAATCAAAATTATAATTTTTTTCAGTCCAGGAAAAGATGTTTTGACAGTGAATTAGTTCAAAATCAAGTTTTTTTCTTATTGATACTCAAACTCATAATTAGAAGAAATGAATAAAATTCATCGAAAATATTCTTTCTTAATATAATGTTATTTTATTAAAAGTTATGCACTTCTGATGAATAGCAGACCAATTATTGCATTAAAAAAATGGGCTTAACTTGAAGTTTGATTTCTTAGAAAAATAGATTACAAATAAGACTCACTTAAAGCCCTTGAGCTATGTTTGAAAGAAAGGAGGATTTCATAATCATTTTCGAGCATAATATCTAAATATATTATACAATATATTGTGGTTCAAAAGATTTTAATATAAAAAACTTAATATAATGATTACCTATACTTTTAAACTAGTTGTTTGACAATAGACTGTTCAGATCAGTTCAATAGTTCGCTACATTGTATTACATTAGTGTCTGATAATTGTTTTCAATAAGTATTCTCTCCTTTTTTCAGTTCAATGGGAACTGAACTGAAGCAGAATTTTTATTTTTGCTTAAATTTTTATTTGTTCGACGAGTGCTATGACTTTAATCCTTCAGAATCTCATAGCTATAAAAGTTCTTAAGTCAATAAACTTGAAATCATAAAAATTAATGGTTTTAGACATTTTCGGTTGAATTTTCAAAGAATTCATTCTCTGATTCTTTAAAAGCTTTTTTTTATGGTTTCAGAATTCGTTTACTATTTCCGAAACAAATTTATATTTTCTTTTTCTCTTTCTATTGAGTTTGAAAACTTTCCTAATGCTGAAAAATTGTAACTTTCATTACAACCAGAATACCCGAAAACTATATATACTTTTTGTATGTTATTCAACCAGAATCCACATTATTTGAGCGTAATTTCCACTTAAAATTATAATGTCGGGAAAGAATTGTTATAATGTTTACAGCAATTGTTATGCAATTATTATTTTTTGGGTCAAATGATTTAATGTAAATTCAAAAACTCTTTTGATTCCGTTCGAGTGTAATATCTGTTTAAACTCATATTACTTCTAACCTTAGGTTTTATACTCATTGGTTTTGATGCTATTAACTCGAGTTCTCTGAGCTTTTTTATATCAACAGTAAATCTTAAGAACTTTAGGTTTGGTTACTGACAAAAGCCAATTATGATAACTAATAGTTAGAGCTATTTCTCAAAGTTTTAAACAAATAATTAATTGATTTCATATTTAATGAATTAAAATCACAATTGAATACAAGGCTACTCATGAGTCGATTAAATAAGACTTATCTCAAAAAAGAAAGACTTAAAGCAATTAATGAATTATTTTAAGCGAACAACTATTGAAGTTAAAGTATATCGTAATTCATCAATCAGCGAAACATTTAATAAATTATCTTAATATCTATACGATTGATAATCTCATACAAAATCATGTTCAGCAAAAAAAATGTCATTTACTAAAGATTGAGCTCATTATACTGTAAGAACCTTTAATATTTATGTTGTACTTTTGAAATTAGTCCGAATTAATGGTACTAAACAGCATAGTTTGAAGGCATCCTTGTATTTATATTTAAGATGTACAGTAGTACCCCGTTATAGTGAATCGCTTGGGACCGCTAACTTTAATTCACTATAAGGGGGTTTCACTATAAAGG